>JANHGN010008866.1:90925-104330 GCA_024605025.1 Megaceryle maxima
TCATGTTAGCGAAAGCCAAATATATAATCTTACCCCATTCACTATTCAGCTCCAACCTGAGCTTTCATATGCCTCTGGAATTTTAGAAACCATTTTAATTTTGAACTAGGAACTCAGCAGCTTATTCTTGTAACCTCCTAATTACAGTGTTGGCCATCTGGGTACTTTGTAGGTAGATAGGTATGACCAGGATTTTACATCATCCCTCCAGAGGTATTCAGCTCAGCTGTCAGTTTGGCAAAAGAGCCTTTTTAAGTATGGAATTTTTGTAAAACATCTTTGCTTCATTACTAACTTACCGCCTCCAACCACCCTGTTGCATTGGATGCAGCTCTTTAGACCATGCTGTCTCTCTCCAGGTTTCCTGGAAGTCCTCATGCTCTTTTCTATAACCCACAATTTGTTTCTTCCTTTAAAAAAGCAATACTCTTTCCCAGTTCTCTGCACCCTCTTATTCCCTTACTCTAGTCCTCTCCGTTCTCCATACCTCTTATAACTCCCTTCTGCAAAGGTGAATTTTTATGCAGACATATGCAATCTCATGATCCCATGTGTTCATCTAATCCCATCTTTCACCCATCTTTCATCTAGGTCCTTAAGCTCAAACATCTTTGAAGTCTGAAGTGACTTTTGCAGCAGTACACACAATCCATTCTTCAGCTGTAAAGCCAGTCACCTTCCTGACTTTACCACTCTTCCTCATGGGGGAAACACACCATCAGAAATAGCCCAGTCCAATCCAATAAGGAGATTTAATTAGAAAAGCCTACATGTGGGTTGACTGACAGAGATGTCAGGAGACTTTAGCCTTAGTGATACTGAGAGTCCAAATCTGCTCTCACATTTTTTGTAAGAAAAATACATTCTCAGACTATTTAGGTCATTGTGCTTTAAGCTGAAATACTAAAGAGTTCAGTGATCTGGTAGTGAAACAATGCACAGAAGCATGCTGACTAGAGCCATGCTTTCCTTCCTCCTACTGGAAACAGCTATAATTTATTAAAACTGAAGCATCCTTTGAAACTTCCTCATGAACACACACAAACTAAGTTAATGCCAATTAAGTTATTTAATCTGAATTTTTGAAAGACAAACCATCAGAATCTTTATGTATATGGAGTTGAGTTATTTTGCATTTGAAATCTTTAAAGTTTAACCTACAGCATTTTGTGTGATTCTTTTGCTGGGGAGTTATTAGTCAACAGAAAAAAAATGTGGAGTATTAGAAAGATCTTACCATGAAGAGTTGGAAAGAAAACAACTCACTAAATGGCAATGCTGGAATGTTAATTGTTTTCATAAGTACTTGACACATACTGCTGGAACATCGTGGTTGTTTTCCTGCTATTGCAGGGACCCACATCATATAATTCTCTTGGCTAAATTTAACAACTCGGTCTTTCACCACAGCAGCATCACAGCTAATGCTCTGTATTATATGCAAGGCTCATATTGTCTTTAACTTGCTCCACCTACAGTATATAGTGGTAGCTTATAGAGTAGTAGTTATAGCTTTATAGGCCATTGCTCCTCCCTATATGAATCTAAAAAATAAACATTTTCAGAAAGCCAAAGATCCTCCACATAATTCTCATTTGGTCTTTGAAACACATACACCCGCCTAGCAGGGCTTTATGTAAGTTTCAGGTGGTGAGAGAATTTGGTTAATAGGAAGTGTGATAGTTCTTTTAGCTTTTTCTATCTCCATGATGTTGATCTGGCCCAAAGCTGAGAGGTCACCATTTCCTGCCCCTGCAGATGTGAATCCTCTAGCATGGTCTTTGATCATGATGATGCTAGCTCCTGCTCCTAGTTTTCCAGCTACCCAAGAAAGACCCTTTGATTCCAGCAGTGACTAAAACTCAGTGAACTTTAGCTGAATTCTGATGTGCCATCGGGGAGAATTAAGACAGTTTTTCATTAGTATTCCTGGCAAATTTACTCACTCTTTAGAAGGCTAGATGTATGACTGGGTGTGGAAAACTCCATATTTCACAGAAGAGAATTTGAGTCATTACAAAAGCTGTTACATTGTTTTTTAAGGAGACCTTGTTATCCTTACTGTTATTCCTCATACATGCTGCTGTCATGGTATGAAAGGCAATATCTCAATAGTTTATCTTGGCTGCTTCCTACACAACCACACTATAGAGAGGCTAGTGAGCAAAAGTCGATGAAACTGATAGTGTCTTGTAGGCCACTGTATCAAAGTCAGACGAGACTGGGTATTTTTATACATTACAGCTGGTTTTCAAAGCTAAGGAATTCTGTAAGTCACATTCCACTAACCTGTAGGGAATTCAGATGCCCGGTTCCCATTATGGTTTTAGAAGCCCCACCCAACATCTGTGCAATGGTCAATGCTCATTTAGGAGTCTTGGCCCTTTCATAATAAGCGGATGTCCATGCTAAAAAGCACCGTTGACATTGGCAGCAGTTCACTGGCCTTTGAAGGGAGAATTTCACATTTTTGCTTAGCTTCCTTGGTGAAGATCGAGATTTTTATCAAGATAGACAAAAAAAGCTTGCCTATTATTTTAGTTTCATGTGAGTATCTGGCCAGTTTTCAGGGGCAGCTAGCACTTTTCATAACTATTAATTATTAAAATACATGTATTCTCTCATGCCACATACCCGTTTTGTAACAATATAAGCAAAGTCAGTGAAGTCACAACCACCTTACAGCAGCACTTTATACATGCCACTGAAGGTAGCGATCAGGTCTGCATGTGTCAGGCAGTTCACATGAAGCGAAAGCCCAAGCTGAAAGGCAGAAAGACTTGTTCTTCCTTCTCAGTTTGGCTCCCACGCACTGACACTTGCTGAGAGTGCATAAAGCAGAATTGTTTTTCCACAGAGAAGCAAATGGAGACCCTCTGGGCTGAAAAGCTAAAAAGCAACCCTGGTCAAAGACAGACCAATGGAAAAAGATGGGGAAAAAAAATCGTAATAAAACTTTTTTTTTGTGAGAATCAGGTGAACTGATTTTTTTTGGGTGGCGGGGCGCAGCAGCTGTGGAGAGGAGAAGAAAAATAAAACAAATAAAAGAAGGCTATAGTTTCCATTTTAAGCCTCTCATTAAAAGAATTACATTATGCACTCATAATTGCTCAAATAAGTCAATTTTAAATGAGAGCAGGATAAATCTTCAGTAAACCATCTTTTGCTTAAAAGAATTTGTCTAGGCACCTTGAGAAAAGGTAGGTAAGGCAGGGATTTATTCTATCATAAGAAACAGTGAATAGAAGTTTAATCTTTGGAGTGGCAAGCCAAAGGTGACTGGCTGGATCCTGACTACCTTACTCTGTAGCTATCAAAACTGTCACAGCTCAAGCATGAAAGACTGGTGGGCCCTGCCTCAAGCAGGCTTTGAGCTTGCATCTAGCACACAACTTTAATATCATTACTATGATGCCAATTTTTCCCCCCCAAGGGCAGACATGGAGCTTAAGAAACTTGAAATGAGGCAAAATGGATTCTTTTATGATAGCAGCGTTCCAGTGATGTAGTATATCAATATATAATACTGTACATCAATATATAATCAGTATATTAATATATAATCCTTATAATATATAATCAGTATATCAATACATAATCCCACAGCATCATGAAGTAGTGAAACCTGCATGCACGTATTGCTGTATTTGGCAATGCAGAGCAGAGATGCAGAGTAACACAAGCAGCCAGGTTGACATAAGAGATGCTATTAGAGTAGGAATTATTAGAATTTATTGGTCAGAGGGATGTGATCTCAGATCTGCAGTTTGAGATGAGGATTTTAAGTACCTAGGATTTGATTAGATCACATAGAATGCTGGTAGCTAGGAGATTTAACTCTGAAGTAAAGCCCATTGCTGTGGTTTAGCCTCTGCTAGCAGCTAAACACCATGCAGTCGCTCACTCATTGCTTTCCCCACCCCACCTCAACATCCCTTGATGTGGGATAGGAAGGAAAATTGAGAGAACAGGAACAAAAAAACAAAAAAGGTGACATCTCATGGGTTGAGACAAAGACAGTTTAAAAAAAACCCCACAATACAAAGAGAGAATAAAACCACCAATACTGATAATAGCACTAATGAAATGATCTACAAAGCAAATAATAGGCTCTACCTGTGCCCAAGATGCCACTTTCCCTACTGCAGCTGCAATGAAGTTACACTTTGCAGTAAGTTGAAAAAAAGGCAAGCCTAGACCAGCCCTCCCCTTATATAAAGGAGGGCATGACTCTGTATGGTATCTAATATCCCACTGGCTGGTTCAGTTGTTTATCCCGGCTGTGGGCTCTCCCATCTGCAGTCTCTCCCATCTGCTTGGGCCAGCAGCTGCTTGTGATAATTAACCTGAACCTAACCCAGGAAGCCCATGTTCAGGTGAAAAATAGGGCCAATAACAAATCAACTGAATGTTTGGTTTATCAAATAGGCCAAAGCAGCATCATTAGGTTCAGTATCTCAGCCCAGCCTAAAGTGCAGAAAAAATAAAAATGGGTGTTTTTCATTCAAAATACTACCTAGTAGTAGGGGTAAATGTATGGCAGTTACAAGTCAGATCCATTAAATGGGGTGTAGATCAGCCTGGGGTGATGACCAATAGTACTTTGTTCAGAAGTAGTAGAGGTGTTACCAGCAATGATTACAGTAGTGCAAGGATGAATCTCACCTTGTCTCTCCCTCACCAGGAGGCAGTCACTTCTGAAAATGTGCTGAAGAGTGCCCTATGCCATCTCCCCATTTGATCCAACTTCACAAAGTTATTTAGGCTGTAAGTTAGCACTTTAGGAATTAAGCATATTACTACACCTGTTGTCCTGACCTTAATTCTTGTAGGTAAATACTATGTAAGATGTGGGCATGAAATAAAACTTCCAAGAGTTGTTGCTGATATCCTGGTTTCTCTGACTCTAATACTCTTTTTTTCCACAGTTTTTGTTACAGACTCCTGGGCTGTCAGGACTTCTGCTGTGAGATGAAGGCTGAACTCCTTGGACATCATGACACTAGGGGTGTGTGCCTGCTTGTGGGAATCCTCACAAAAGAGCACTCTCAGGAGACAGCCTCCCATGGACTCAGTTAAAGGAACAGCCTGACAAATTGTTTCTGACACAGCCAACTCAGTCAAACACAGAGTCAGAAGTCTGACTGCTTCAAAGGCAGCAGAGACCTGACAGGCAGAGAGAGAAGTCAAACTCTGACAGATGTGTTTGCACTCCTTTCATGCTTGGTAATAAATGCCTGAACAAGGTCTGAAGCTCTTAAATTTGGCAGTGATCTTTGTATCAAAAGCCATGGGCCTGCCTTTCAGCTGAAGTCAGAAATGCCAGCAGAGCTGGCGGCTGCAAGCTGCACTGATTTACACCAGGTGCACTCAGAGTGGTGAATGTGTTTATGAGGGAACAAATTATTCCTTTTCCAAGATGCTACAAATGCTCCAAAAGGAACACTTTCTCTGAGAAGCCATTTTTCATGAAAAAGAAACCCCACGACCTTCCCCTCTGGATTCCAGTTCCAGATCTACACCCTTTCTTCACCTTTTTGAAATATTTCAGTATGCTAAAAATACATGTCTTGGCTTATTCTTAGTTCTCAGTAAGGCTACTGTGTAACACACTGGAGCTCAAGGAAGCCTTGCAGAAGACTAGAAAGCTAAACTTTGAGGGTAATTCTCAGGGATAAGGTGCTTGAGATATGCCCAGACAAATATAACCTACCACTTCAATACAGCTTTTCATTTTAGGTGAAATTTGCTTCCCTTACTATTATTCTCATTGCTCTCCTGTGCATACAGTTCCCCATGGTTTATCATACTGGATTATGTGAAGGAACTCATGTTCCCCTTTGCATGAGCCTGTCAGTGACCCAAGGCTGGTGTCAGTGGTTCACCTCCTTTGGTAACTTCTCCTCTCCTGCCACCCTTATCACCTGCTAGGTTTCACAGTTCTTGGTTTATGGTCATCACTTCAAATTCAGTTTACATGGTGCTTACAGAACACAACATCATGTGTAAGAATCACATTCATGGTTATGCAACATAATGCTCAAGAGCAGCTACTACTTTTAATGTCCAATATCAGATCTTTAGGGAAGGTGAGTTCTCTGTATCCCCAGAACTTACGTCTCCATAGGGTGTTTCTCTACTTTTCACAAACAAACAGAAATAATTTTTTTTTTTTTATTAATTATGGCTTACGATGTGAGGCATTTACTTTTTTTTCTTTTTTTTTCCCTGCCTACAATTGTGCTAACAGCTCTGCAACATACCAGTTCAAATGCAAGCTTTTTTGGGACACCTGTAAGCTCTCAAACATGTCTACCTGGGCTTCTTTCATCATTTAACTCCTCCTTTTCTGTCATCTCAGCCACAGGAGGGGAGTGGAAAGGCTGGTAGATTTTAAGGTATAGAAATCAGGAAAAGATAGAGGACACCACATTCCCACACTACTCTTGATGCTGCCATAGATCAGGTCTATGTTAGAAAAGGTTTGTAAGAATGCTTGAACTGGGGTAGTTGGTCCAGCCAGACCCTTCTACACAAATAAACTTGTACTAGTGAAGAGGCATTTCTGTTGCTCATAAGATAAAAAAAAAAAAAAAAAAAAGAAGCTCCTTTTCATCTATTGTATTGGCTTTTGCCAATACAGAAATGTTTAAGGAAATCTGTATCCTTCAGCTGATGCTGGTTTTATCACAGCCCCTGAGTCAACAGGAAATACTGTCTTGGAAGTGTCCTGCTCTATATCCACAGTCCTTCCTTGGCCTGCTAAGGTTTAGCTTTCCATCACCCACTCTTGTGCCTCCACTTCCTCCTCCCCTCTGCATCTTCTTTTTCTGTTATCTTTAACTCCCAAGTATTTTTTCTCCACTTTATCCCATTTCTTCACACTGTCCATATTCATTCACGCAACTCTTCCCCATCTTCAAGCTGAGCTTCTGATGCAAAGCCAACAGCTGGGGTGCATTACAAAGTCCCAGCAAGGTACCCTTCTTCTCTCCAGGTGACTGACACTTAGCAAGAAATCCAGTTTGTGCTCATTTTTGCTTCTGTGCTGTAATGCTGTTCTTAACCACACCAAACCCTAATAGGAATTTTTAACTTTGCAGTTGCACTGTTGCTTGTCATAGTGCTGCTTCTGTGGCGAGCTTGGAGCTATTCCACTTCCATTTTTAATGAAATTTACTTCACAGTTTATGATGACTTTAAATAGAAAAATAAAATAGAGAGAGGAAAAAACCCAAATTAATATAGAGTTTATATTTTTAAAAGGTGCTTGGGGAGTCAGTTTAGTGCTAATTAAAAGAATGGAGCTCTGCAGAAAGTGGCTGAGTAACAGCCCCAGAGAGCAACATTTAAGGGTAGTAGATAAAATCTAATGAAATAGTATAGGGGAAAAAATAAACAAATTAAAACTACACTGCAGTGCTGCCTGAGACATAACATGGTTAATTCCCACTCAACATTTTCACTCATCCACCACAGTAAATAGGTCTGGGAACAAAAGTATGCTGAAATAAAAAAACCTGCATTACAGGTGACATCAAAAGAAAAGCCATTTTTTTTGCCTAATACATTGGAGACATTGTTTGAGAACAATTCATCCAAGTGAAATCCTGACTGTTTGTACCACAGCCAGATCAGGAAGGTTTCTTGCAACTGGCCAAGAAAGTGTCTGGCCCTGGAAGCAGCCTGAAGTTCTGAGTACTTTGAAAGAAAACAGAGGGTCAAACAGAGCTGAGGTTTCCTCCCACTGAAACCCACAGCAGAGATCTCTCTGACTTCAAGCTAAGTCTTTCCTGATGAGAGGAGTGGCCAGGGAATGGCAAAACAAACATGCTGGCATTGCAAGGACACCAAGCCCCAGCCTTAAAAAAGGAAGGGTGATGAAGGGCTGAGACTGCCCCATGGCTAGTTTAGAAATAACTGGGGCATAACTCCAAACCCCCATCACCCCATGGGCTGCAGTTTAGACAGAACCATGTAAGAGGTAACAGCACCAAATATCAGTTGATATCAAATATCATGATATTTGATAACTAACATGAGTGTTCATTTCTTTCAAGAGGAAGGACCAGAGATCTGCAGGGGCAATGAGATGGGGACAGATATCCACATGCAGGGAATGAGTGGGGTAACATCACAGCATCAGCTGGCAGTGCTGGGGAGGAGGAGCAGCGTGCTCAGTTGAACACAGTCATGCCCAGCAGGACAAGACTGCCTTGGTCAATGTAAGTCTTCCTCTGAGGGTGTGCATCATGCAGTCAAGCCAGACTCAATGTAACTGAAATACAGCTATGATTACACAGGGAGATATAAAATGATTAGCTGTTTGCCAAGTCCCTCTTCAAGTGTGATGTGCAACCAAACTCCATGTTTCCTGCTGCTTGCTAGTGTCTTTTAGAAAAAAAGCACAAGGCAGAGCATTTCCAGCAAATCCTGGGCAGAAACAGTGTGCTAGTCTCTGTTAGGAAAAAGTGCATTTTATATATACACAAATAGATCTTATATCTTCTCACCCTACGAAGATAGAGTGTCAATTGATCCCCATGACTAATGAAGTCTTTACACTGTTTTTAGGTGCACAATTAACTTCTCTGCAAGCTTTCTCTTGCAGATCATCATCTGTGCATCTTTCAGAACATGAGCCCATGAAATGTACTCTTACATATTTGTTTTACCCCAGTGGCTGCAGCTTTAACTGGGCACTATTTCTTTGGCTGTAACCTGAACCTGCAGAGTTAGCAGCATGTGAGGGATGTTACTTTTTATTTCAGCTCTGGGGCAATCCCTGCAGACAGCCAGCAGACATGATGAATACAGAAATAACTTGCAGATGTTGAGAGCTGCAACAAGAGCTCTTATCTTAAATTCCCAAAATGTGGTGTACTATTTGTAGCTAAAAGGAAACTTTAAAATCACTTAGCTGTGGCAGGTTTCTCAGTCATTTTCTAGACAACACTGCTCTGCTTGCTTATGGATACAGAAATTGCAGATGACATGGAGATCCATGGATCCAGAGCACAATTCCAGTGAATGACCTGGGAGGCTCTGCTTCAGTACTGGGGTGAGATGATAAGGGCTGTGGAGCCAGGCATCCCTTCATAGCCCCCTGCTGAGGTTTTCCCCACTATTTTCCAGGGTCTTGTGAAGAACTTTATTACCTGAAATGTCCTCTGCAGAATTGTAGAATGGATTGGGTTGAAGGGGACCTTAAAGATCATCTAGTTCCAATCCCCCTGCCATGGGCAGGGACACTTCCCACTAGACCAGGCTGCTCAAAGCCCCATCCGGCCTGGTCTTAAACACTTACAGGGATGGGGCATCCACAACTTCTCTGGGCAACCCATTCCAGGTTTACTACCCTCATAGTAAAGAAGCATTCAGTGACAGAAAAATAATCTACAGAGGCCTGACTAAAGTCTGTGAAAGATGTGTTTGTTGACAGTCAAAGAAAATCATGTATCATCTCAGTTATTAATGGCCAAAACTGTCAGAAGAGTTTAAAACTTTCCAAATTGTTGTCCAGTAGCTGGTGAGTCAGACAAGCCTTTAGATGAAGCACTGAAGTTTTCTTTCATTTTTCTTCTCTGACTAAGGAATACAAACATTGAAAACACTGAAAAGCCTCAGGTCAGCTTTCAGGGATCTTTTGGGATTAAAGGTTGTTTCTTGATGAAGAAAAATAAAGTGTTGATAGAACCAAGTGCTGCACAAAAGGTAGAAAAGAGAAAAAGAAAGACATGGGAATGTATTCCTTCATGCATACACCCTTGGCTGTTTGAGGCGTTTTTGTTGTGGGTACTACAGTCACATTTTCACTATGAAAGGCAAGGCAGAAATTGTCTGTCTTCAGACTGTTCATGTGAAATAGAAGAGTATTTTCTCTGTTTGATTCCAAAGAGCAGCAAACATAATAGAAAATGGATATATATTTTTTTCCCTTAAGTGACTGGAAAAAAAAAAAAGAAAAAAGGCTTGTGGAACAAATTGGAGTCCCTAAATGATTTGTTTTTGCAAGCTGATCAAGGGTCCTTATTTTTCATCATCCTACAAGAAATAACATATGATCTGGAACAGGTGTTTCACTACTAGTCAAAATATCTGGATTACTTCAATCCTTTCTAATCTTCATCTAAAGAGTGTTTTAAAATATTTTATTTAACAACATTTCTGTTGCTGCTTCCTGTGTTCCTGATGTTATTTATTGTACCCCAAAACTAATCATTCTGAAAGGGAAGATAATGTGAAGTGGTGGTGACAATCCAGGGCCAGGAAACACAGGAGCAGTTGACTGTCTTGCATAGAAGATACATCAGGGTAGTAGGTTTCGTACTGGCATGGAGCAAGGTGGGACAAGCACCCTCAGCACAACTCATAAATCAGATGTTTCATGGCCTAAAAGTCTACTGACTTATCATTTCTTAAGGGATACCTGTGAGACATCCCAGTGTAGCCAGAGGACTCTCACACTGGGATCTTAAAACACCAGTGTGAGCAGAGGACTTCCCAACTCAGATTGACTCTCTTCTGGAGCGAACCATCAATGTGAAATTCTTACAGTCCCATCTTTTGTAAGGACTGCCCACATGTCAGTCCACATGTCTGTCAACAAGTTACCAATTTCTACCTTCCTCTTCCTTCATCCACCCTGACGACAGAGCCTTGAATACATTTTGAATAAAAATTTAAAAGGACAGGTTTATTAGGTTTGGTGGGTTTTTAAATGAAGTTATTTTCCCTTTGAGCCATGTCCATGGCTGTGTCTGAGTCTCTGTATCTAGATGGAGCTAAGGAAGGGACAAGTGATTAAAGAGAATACAGGTGAAAGATACATTTGAGACCCATACTTTCTCTTGAAGATCAGTTTTCATTTCACAACCATCTTTCAGTTTTGGGGTCTTTTCTTCAGAGTGCTCTTGAGATTCCCAGTTGCCTGACTACTCTAGAGTCATCAACATCAGTCAGTCCTGAATGCATGAAATATCAAGGAGGTCTTGTTTTCTGTAGTGAAACATCTGTTTCTGACTTCTTTTTACTGTCACTTTTTCTTTGACAGGGGACCCAGTTCCACATTGTTTGCACCATCACAGTAGCCTTTCCCACTCTCTGAGACCCTCTGACCTTTCTGAGCCTGAAGATGTTCCTTGCCACAAGCATCCCAAACACTCTCTCCTTCTCGAATGTGCACACACCAGGATTCCTGGCTTGAGGCATTTGGCTCAACCACAGCTGCAAAGCTTTCTTGGAAATTCAACCACAGTTTCATAATTCCAAGGCATGTGTTCATTTTTTCTTTTGTGAGAAAACATGGATCTGGTGATGGAAATTACACTGGGCCTATGGCCATATGATATTTTTGTTCCCTTAGCTAGAAAATGCAAGTACTGAAGACTTTGTGGTCTTCTCATGTGATATACACAGATTTATTCTTGATTATGTTCAGCACCTGCATCACTGACAAATTTCTCATTTTTGCTTAAGATAAATTCACATTTTTGCAAGAAAGTGTTTTAGTTTTAAGTGATATTTATTTCAGTGTGGCTAACATAACCTAGAAACTTGGAAGCTGAATGTTCCATTTATGCCACTTTTTTGGATAGCCAAGTTCAGACAACTTTATACTAAAAAAGAGGTCCACTTCTGGATATTTCCCCTTGTCATCACATCACTAGTGTTGATTTCTATACCCAGTTACCTGTAGTAACAGACAAGACATCAGTAATCCTGCCCTGGCTGCAATATTTTCAAATTCTTGTGCCACTGTCAGATGTTTATAGTATGGTGAATTGATAAATAGTGCTCAGACTTTGTCAGTGCTTGGAATTTTGGAACTGAAAAACAATTACCCTTTAGAGGCTTCTGAAAAAATGATCAGACTTACTAAAGGCTGAAGACTTCTAGGACTGACTCTCATTTTCTCTTAGCACATTCCATTCATTGCTTCTGCCTGGAATCAAATAATCAGTAATCCATGATCTTCACAGAATGACAGATTGGTAGGGGTTAGAAGGGACCTCTGGAGATATCTGGTCCAACCTTCCTGCCAAAGCAGGTTCATCTAGGTGAGGTTGCACAGAAATGCGTCCAGGTGGGTTTTGAAAGTCTCTAGAGAAGGAGATTCCACCTCTCTGAGCAGCCTGTTCCAGTTCTCTGTCACCCTCACAGTAAAGAAGCTTTTCCTGATGTTGAAGTGAGTTCTAGAGTTACATGAGTACTTACATGAGCTCTAGACATTTTAGATGTACCTAGGAGGATGAACAACATGTTTGAAGTGGGATGCTTTTGAAAATCCTCCTTAATGAAAAGTCTGTTGTCCTCAACACTCAATGCCTAACCATGTCACCTTGGTTACAATGCCTTGTGCAAGACGCTACCAGGCTTAGAAGGAAAACTAAATGGGATTTGTGAGGGGATGCAGTGGATTAATTGACCTGTTTACAAATGCTCCATTATGAAAGTCCTTCCATTCCCCAAGATCCTTGTGAACAATTCCAGTGACAATTTCCCTGCTGCACTGAATTTTTTTATTTTTTTTTTTCCTGACGGAATTTATTAGGGATATTTTCCCTTGTTTTCCTCATTTTCTTGGTTTGCATGTCTTACCACCTTAGAGTGGTACCATTGATTTCTGAAAGGGTTGTCTGTGTTTCAGGCACAGTGAGAAATCACTGTGAGAGACAATACCAATGGAAGGATATATCTTACTAAATTCAAACATTGTAACCTGATATCTGACATTGGTCAGACTTAGCTTCTGGAATTTGAGGCCAAAAAAATGGAGATGTTTTGCATATCTCAAGTTTCCCTCATCTCCTAGCCTTGTCTCATCTCAGCAGAATGTTCATAAAATTTAAATTACCGGGGAAAACCTTGTAAGTAGGGAGGGATGAAGAGCAGGATCGATTGTCACATTTTGCAAGGAAAAGTATGGAAAAAAATAATCCAAGGACAGCACAAGACATAGCCCCAAGCCCTACATCTTCTCTTAGTGAGATGAGACAATGTTTCAGCTCACCGTATTAGGGTACTCATGTTGAGTTTCACTTCAAGTGTTTAGCTATGCAGAGGAGTACATGAGGAGACTGTCACTATATCAATAGAGGATTATCACCAATCACATCAAGATGTTTCATCTCAGAGCCAGGGTTAACATGACAGGAGGTGGTGTAAACTCTGAATATATTAGAGGAAGGATCAGAAGATGAGTTAAGCCCCTACTCAGTATTTTTACTATTATTATTATATTTATTAGCCTATCTGTCTTGTCATGTGTGGGATACTTCCAGTGAATTTTCATGCCACTGCTGATCTAAATGACAGACACATTTCATATGGATTTACAACCAACAAATGTACACTCTCTCCATACACTCATGTTATTTTTATGTTAAAAATTTTTAAACAACAT
>JANHGN010008866.1:109578-123761 GCA_024605025.1 Megaceryle maxima
CTCTCAATCTGCTGGCCACACTTCTTTTGATGCAGCCCAGGATGTGGTTGGCCTTCTGGGCTGCAAGCACACACTGGTTGCTCCTGTCCAGCTTCTCATCTATCAGCACTCCCAAGTCCTTTTCTGCAGGGCTGCTCTCTATTGCTTCTTCCTCAAGTTTTTACTGATACTGGGGATTGTTCTGGCCCAGGTGCAGGACCCTGCACTTGCTCTTGTTGAACCTCATGAGGTTCACCTAGGCCCACCTCTCCAGCTTGTCTAGGTCCTTCTGCATGACATCCCATCCATCTGGTGTGGCAAATCTGCAATGGGAGTTTGAGCCAGACCACATCTCCATATAGTTTATGGGTGGTTGTGTGAAGCCATGTGTTTCAGTCTCAAAAGAGAAAAAAAAATTACGCAGCCACTCCTTAAACACTTTTTTAGACAATCTTTCACATGAAAGCATGTTATTGTTGCAGGTCCTAGAGTAGAACCCTATGTGCTGGAAAAATTTGACTGTTATTCTGCAGACAGAGTAGGGCTTAAAATATCACAGATCTTATTACTGGTATAACATCTTATGGAACCAATTCACATGGACTAGTGAAGACCCAGCACTCTGTGCTAGGTTAAGGACCATATGGAAAACATATCTTACTGAAAGGACTTGTGTTTGGGCACTTGCCCAGCCCAGATACTGTGGATGCCTAGTGATTCTCTTTTCAGTGCTCCCCATTGCACAAAGGCCAACATTTACTAGTTAAAGATCTGCTGCCTGGAGACATGCCTAAATGTCTCTTATTTAGTTTACTTGCTTGACTAAAGCTCCCCAAGCAGGAAAACAGGTGGCTATGGTTCCATCAGCTTTCAAAAAAGACAGTCAACCACCTGTGCAATCCCTGTCAATGTGGGGTGAACTTCTCCCTGAATGTCTCTACTCCTTTCCATTCTCTGTCTTTCTCATCCTTTGACAATATAGGAAGCTAGCATCAAAGCTAGTTGGGCCAAATCTGGCCCTAGATCTTTGTACAATGTCACCTAGAAACCTTGTGATAAAGCCCTGAGATCTGTGTTTAGTGCTTTATCTTTTATTATTACAGTGATAGAAGGAAAAACAAAATAACAACGAAAAAATAGCAGTAGTCTTTAATGATTTTGCTAATAACATTGCCGTTTTTAGGCTGCCTTTAAATTATTTGACTATTATTGCAAAAAATAGATTCTACTACCAAGACTGCAGCATTCAAATAGTGTGAAAGATCAGTCAGAAACTGACAGAAAGAGTAAGGTCAAAAATTAGATAAAATCCTTTCCAGTTCAGCCAGACTGCCTGGGTGTAGAGGAACCCTCAGTCCCTGAGACATCTCACTGTAAGCACAATGTGAGACATATGCTGTAACAGTTAAGCAATGTAATGTGAATTAGGGGTAAACTGGAAACAATTAAACATTTTCATTACTGTCATGGGTTGCAACCAGTCCTGCAATGTTATTTAAATATAAGGTTTGTGGGTTTGATTCCTTGACCTTTTTCCAAAGGAAATGGTGGGATTCAAGCATCAGAGGATGTTTCTTGAAGTGTGTAAAGAGTATGATGTATCTCAAATAGCATTCCCATTACACATTGTGATAATAACAGTTATTTCTTCATTTTTGGAGGGTTGCCGAGGGTTGGGGATTCCAGTGTTCTTTCACTATTTATGGATATTGATATATTCTACAGTATGGGAGGGATGCTTAGTGAAAAATTCAAGTGGGTTATTCATGTGTTAAACACAGATTGAGACATATAATTTGGCTATTTCCACTTAAAATGTTTAGTTTGAATATTTTATTAAGCCTAAAGGACAGGACACAGAGGAGTCAAGCAGGAAGACTTTATAACCTGCATAACCAAAGTAAAAACACTTCAGGCTGCATTTGTATTGTTAAATATATCTATTATAGCCATTTGGGGAGTGAATATTGTCCCATAGCCAAATGGTGCAGAAAGCTTGTATCCACATCATTCAGTGCTGCCACTTTCTAGTTGTCACACTACACAGCACTTGGCACTAGTCTCTTCTGGGCATTGGGTACCCTGTGCCTCTAAGATATCATTATCTGTTTATGTGCATTATTTTTGTTTTGATTGTCCAAAACAGTTTGTGGACCACTCTGTGGACCAAGAGTGTTTTCATGGCATGAACCATGAAAATATATAACATGCTCTGGAGGACTATTTGTGTTGGAGAATGAAGTGTGAGGGTTACATACACTGCAGTCTTACTTCTACTGTTTCCTGGGAAGGGCCCTTAAACTGAACAATGCCCCAGAACAAGTTTTGTGATGGATGAAGAGATAGTTCACTCCAAAAGAAAGCACAAGTTGCAATTAATATTTAGGGAGTAATTAATATAAGGGAGTAGACTTGAAAGTATATTTTTGAGTGATGTTATCTGACAGTGTGAATGTATCACTCAGTATTTGCTAGATTAGAAACAGGCAAGTACATCATTCAGAGACTAGTGTCAACCAATAGATTGAGTTGAACTTTGCTGGTGCTATTCATATTTTGCATCCTGCTACTAAAATCATCAACACAAGACAATAAATGCATAATTAATTAGTAAGTGGCCTCTGCAAAAAAAAAAAATACAGACACAGACACAGGACTGAGTTGATGACAAGTTGTTTGCAACTTTTCAATAGAATTTCCAATAAAACCTCATTTTCCAGCACCTTCAGAGCAAGACCCATTTTAAAAAATGCTGAGGACAGTTAGGAAATACAGCTATACAATTAATTTTCCTATACAAATGTTCAATTGTAATTAATTTAAATGACTACAGAAATCACATTTTCTAATAGTTCCCTAAAAAGTGCTCCAGAGTAGAAAAGCATAGCTGGTGTGACTAAGCTCTCAAAAGATCAGCTAGTGATTGCTTTATGGAGAAGAACGTGGCCTGCCAAGAGTAATCCCATCATCTGTAAAGGAATCCTTCACAGATTTCATCAGCTTCCCAGGGGGTAAATATTTTTTTCCCTCCTCTGGTCCCTGTCTTCTGCATTGCCTTCGCAGCTGGTAAGTCACAACATGCTCAGCAACAGCCATAATGGGTGATGCAGCATAAGACTTGAACAATACAAATATTTACCTTAACCTTGTCATAACATAGGGAGACATATAGAGGCATTTGTCAGACTTCCTGAATTGTTCTAATCTTTTTGAGAAATGCAAGGAGAGCCTTGCAGTCTGCTGGCCTTTGAAATTTCACTGTAAGGAAGTTTAGGGTCTAGAGAATTGTCTTTTTCTTTCACTGTGTGGAATTCAAGACATATTAATCTGAGCTGCATTTAGTCATAAAAATCTGCATTTTTCTATCATAGGTGATTGTCAAGAAAACTGTGAGCTACAGTGCTGGAGCGTGAATGTGTGGCTACATGTATTGATGTTCTACATAGCAGGCCCCTGACAGTAAAAACACCCTGACATAGTTCAGAGACATAAAAACAGGAGGCAAAAAGAGAAAGACAAGATCTCTCTTTAAACTCACCTGTGCCTACCACATCAGGCTCAGCAGCCCAGCGCTTCTCAACACCTGGCTGGCTGTGGCTGATAGACACTTCCTGCAAGTGGTTACTGTTAGCTCTGTCTGCTCTCTGCTGCCATGCTCAAGGCGTGGGTAAAGCTGTGCTGCTGGTGCATAGTGCAGAGACTGATGCAATACATGATGACATACTTCACTTGCCACAAAAAAGGAAAAATCCATGGGAGCAGCATATTAAAAAACTGAGCAAACAAACAGCAATGTATGAATAGAAAGCTTCTAAAAACCCCAATCCTGCGGAAGCAGCATATTAAAAAAAAGCAAACAAACAAGAGGAAATATGCAGAAGAAGACTTTTCCATTCCAAGTCAAATCTTTGCACAGTCAGGAACAGCAGATTTGTGATTGCATCTGCAACCTCCACTGAATTCTTCTTTGGCATAGATATTTACTATACAATTTCTTTACTGTTAGCTGTTCATATTCAGAGGACAAGTAAAGAGAAAAAGTTGACAGAGATCATACAGCCAGGCATAGCAGATATCAGCTCATGCCTTAATTCTCTCAGTAATCAAACTGGTGCCATGTGTACTGCTCTGATGCCCCTGGGTACATGTTTTAATAAAATCACCAATAGAACACTTCCATTGTTGTATTTATTTATTTATTTATTTAATGCTCACAGCGAACTTGTCTGTGTGCTGGGACTCTCCTGCTGAAGTTTCAAGATCTTTTTAGCACTTGTTCATCATTGCCCACAGCAGAAACGGAAGCAGTGGGTTTTGCCTATAAGCTTGTGGCTTGCAACCAAGCATGCACTAAAATGCACTAAAAGAAAGAAGAGTCATCAGGAATAACCATTTGACTTTGTTTATTAAGAATGTGTCAGATTATCAGAAAAGAAAAAAGCAACAAACATACCCACCAGTTTTAGTTAAAAGTGCAAGTGGCAAGTAAAGGCAATGAGTAGAAACAATTTAAAAATGGTGGTTGCTATGGGAAGTTGAAGTCACCAGACACTATCCAGAGCTGAAAAGGCCAAAGAATGGAAGAGAGGTTTTCTCAGTGTATCAGGAACAAATTAAATGCTAATAACAATAAAGATAGAGTGCTTCTTTTCTATATTTGGGAGCAAGCAGGGTGATAAACTAAGATCATATGAGGATGGCAAACTACTTTCTGAGGCTTTAGTGGTTCAGAGAACATAAAACAACTCTTCCTGAAATCAGCAGTCCTGGATAACTTTGACTCAAGAATCTTAAAATGAAGCCAATGTGGTCTCTGGTTCCTTAATATTTCCTTTTGATCTCAGAATACTGGGGAAATTACAAATGACTGTAAAAATGTTATTTCTCTGCCAATATTTGCTGAGGACAAACAAGACAATGCAAAGATAGGCTGAAAGCCAACCAGACATTTGTATTGTAAAGAGACATGTTCATAGATCAATGGTGGGGTCAAAGTCTAGGTGACTATTAATGACACATAAATATGAAAATATCTTTTATCTAACAAAATTGATATTTTGCATATGGCAGTAAACTGACTGATTAAGGAGGCTGAATAGCTTGAACATGCTCTAGATATTTTAGTGTTTTAGTACCACATAATATTCTAAATAAAATAAGATAAAAAATGCCCTGTACCAACATACAGGCACATTTTCAATGGACGAAAGAACTACTTAACTGAGAGCTATATTTTTTTTTTACCTTTGAGTATATTTTATCAAGCAATAGATCTCCTAGTGTATTTCACAAAGATTGGTCCAAAACCTTACAAATTTTTATCTGCATTTTGGCGTTCAATCTATTTTCCCAATGACATAAAGACTACCATATTAGAAAATTATCCTGTCGCTAAAAAATAATAAAAATATGATGAACCATTTAATAAATTTGGTCCATTCAAAGTAAGTGCAATTGAATAGTAGTGCTCCCTGCATCCTAGAAGTACAGACTGTAGCAGACAGAAAAATTATATTGGATACACAGGTGTATTTTGAGTTTAAGAATGATGCTGGGGGAAATAACATCAGTGATGTGATTATGAGACATACACAGAGGAGGAGAGTGAGTAAGAGAAGGGATGTGATTTCTACCTGTGTTTGTAGGAGCAGTGTGTACTGGTATGCTGTATCTCAGCCTGACAATCATATTTTTGAGGGAATGTTGAAAAATTGTACGACCATAGAAAAAAACAAAAGGGCTGCAGGAAAATATCTCACAATGAAATAAGTAAGTTATTAGAAAATTTGGCTTCTTTAAGTTACTAGGTAAGAAAGTGTTGCCTCTTGGAGGCATGGACAAAATACAGAGTAAGAGAAGTTGCACGGGAAACAACTGCTAGCAGTCAAAAGGAGAGAAGATAAGGTAGAAAAAAGTCTACCGGTCTCTCCAAAAGGGATACTAGATCACTGGAACAAATCATCAAGACAAGTGCTGGTAGTTCAGTCTCCTGCTATTTCCAGCCATGGCTGGATGCTTTACGAGGTCATCCTTTAGCATGACCTGATTGCAGGCAACTGGGTGATATTCTATGACCTGCAAGTTGCAAGAAACAAGAGAGCTGGTCTTAAATCCTGTAAAAATGGCCCTGCTTTGAGCGGCTCCTACTGCACAAGGTCTGTCTATATGTTACTATACAGAGATTTCAGAGCCGATCACATTGTGTAGGAATATCTCATTTTTTGATAAAGGATTATGAAACAGGATATAGGAGATTTCTCACTTTTTTTTTTTTTTCTGTTCTTTTTGACCACTTTCTTTTCCTTTAATGGTATCTGTTGAGCATGTCAAACATGCCTCAGCCCCCCATATATACATCTGGCATTACATATCCAGCCGGAACACATTTCCACCATGTAACAAATTTCCTAATAAAAACAAAACAAAAACAAAAATAAAAACCAAACAAACAAACAAACAAACACAAAAAAAAACCCAAACCTCAAAACCATGTGATTCCCATAGAAATCCATGAGAGGGTTTGAAATCACATAATGCACATCTCCACGAGGTGTCTATACATGACAAACCAGCCTAGTCTTCCTTTATGATCAATGGAGAACCAATCAGTAGTGTCCATGGAGATGAGAGGATGGTCCATCTCCTGAATTACACACCTGTATGTGGGTGGATAAACTGAACCATAAACTCTGCTGACTCAACTGGCTATGACAGCAGCCCAGACAGCCAACTCAGGTTTACCTCCTACTATGGCAGATGTGATGAATGGCACCTTTTTTGGTACTAGATCTTCTCTTAATGCTATTGCTGAGGATTTTTATGTAAGTAGCATACAGGGACAAACTGAATACATTACTTTGGCCTATGTTGCAATTACTTTTATTTCATACAGTAAACGAAACTAAATAGCTCTACTTCTTTAGGATGAGGCCAAGAAAATTACTTCAACAGATGCATAAACTGCATGAAAGGACTACATCATGTAGAAACTCTGAACAAATCAGGGGAAGATGGGTTTATATATCTATCATTTTACATCTGTCTCAGATTAAAAGTTAAAAAAAATTAAACCTTTTACCTTGACAAAGCTCTACCTGTCACTTATTTCTTCCCCCTTTCTCCTCTCATCTGAACATGGAGTTAAGGAACAGCTCCCAGAATTCCTGCCAACTGGACATGACAATGTGATGATGTAATATAATTTCCTCTCTGTGGTCCATATGTGCTAAGGCAGAGACTATGCAGATACTCCATATTTATGGGATAATGACAATATTTCCTAAAACAGAGCATTTTTTTGCTGCTTGTGCCAGGCTCCTAGTCATTACCACATCTTTCAAGCAGTATTTCCTTAACCTCATGATTAGTAGGGTGAATGCAAGGAAGTGCTGCAAGGAATTACTCAGGATCAGAGTCACTTGTACCAAAACTCTATCAAATTTCATTATGTTTTCAAAGAAACAATATGGCTGTTACGTAATCTAGGGTTGATCTTAAACCAAGACATACAGCATGTCAGGAATATTCAACTCTGCTGCACGTGTTCAGGCCCACTGGAGAGGTGACTGTCAATGGGACATCGTTCTCTCCCAACAGTGCAGCTGGAAGAAAGCAAGCCCAAAATTTTGTGAGTCCTGTTTCAGGTCCCAGGGGCTACTGGGAGAAGGGAGTTCTGCTATTATCACAAGTGCTTGTTCCTGTCAGCCACTCTACAGTAAGTATGAAAATTGCACAGCAAACAGAAAGAATAGATTGAGGATTTGGTGTGCAAATAATTTTTGAGGCCTCAGTCATTCTGCATGTGCAGGTACAAATCAGCCCTAAAAAAAATATCATGTTAATAACTTTCAGTTTTAAAAAAGACATAAGCAAACATCATCGGTTGTAACATACCTCTAAACCTGAGCCCACCTCAGTGCAGAAAGTTGGACTATGTGATCTCCTAAAATCTCTTTGAGCATTATGGCTATGATTTTAAGGGTTATGGCTTTTAGACAACCAAAACTACTCTGTAAATGCCAGATTCTCCAGGGTACTCTAACTCTTTTATGTTGCATTGGGAAAGCAAAGCAATTAACTGCTTTAGCTTGCTTTATAGCTGCTTTGTGTCTCTGGGGCAATGGGAAGGGGTTTGATGCATTTTCTCTTGCAAAGCCTAAGGCATGTTAATGGGAGGTGTAAAAATCAACATCTTCACCTGGGAGAAGGCAACAGAAACAATCATGCCCAGAAACCTTCCAGAGACCCAGAGCATACTGAGGTGCACTGGGTTTAGCATTAGCTGAGGAAACAGGAATAAATATTTTACTGAGTTTTCCAAATAATTTGCCAAAAGTCCCACTTCCAGCTAAGAATGGGTACAGTAATGCTGCTGGCTGTGCAAGGACTAGCATATGTGTGGTTTAAGGGATAAGCTGTGGAAAAAACTAGATCATCAGGAGCTAGATTTGAGACCTATATGACCACTACAGCTTCTTGTTCCATGCTGTAATAGGATTTCACATTATCTAGCCAGCCTGCAGCCCAAGATCATGAAAAGTTCACACATATGAAACATCTGGTTTATCATTCATGACAATAACTCAAACAGCAGATAATTTACCCCAGCACTTTCTTCACCATGCTTCTCCACAGGAAAGTACAGTGGAAACAGCTATCCCTCAATCAGTACTTGCAGCTCCCAGGAAGGCATCCAGGGCAGATGACACAGGAAATGCAGGCTTTGGGTTTGTTGGTGCAGATGTGCTGCCAGTTTGACTTTTTTTAGAACAAAACTTTTAAGAAAATCTAAGAGAGGATCCATGCATACGTGTGTGTGTCTGAGACCATTTAATACCCTATTCCTCCTCAGAATTTCCATGACCCAGTTTTCAAGGAGAGTATATGATTAAGAGACATTGAATTGAATACAGAGGACTGATACCTTTTGTCATTTGGTAGCACAACTCTTTCTTAGTTATCTGCTTCTCCAACCCAGTGCAACACTGAAGTCAGCCTTTGCTCACAGAAGAAATGGCTGTACAACATTTCTTCTTCATAACCTTATCCTGGTAGAAAAGCTGGTAGAGGATCTTTGTTCCTCCCAGTCTCCAAACCAGAGGTGAAATGCTGCCTGCTCTGGTAATATCTGGCAACTGCATGCATCAAAGAGATGATCTATAAGGCCATGCAAGAAAACTAGGTCATTTTACTAAAGATGCATATAAAAGAATAGCCGGAGCATGTAGGGACAAAATTATAAAGGCCAAAGCACATGCTGAAGTACAACTAGCAAGGGACAAGAAAGGTAATAAAGAGCTTTCTATTAATATTTCATCAGAAAGAGGAAGATGATGGAAGAAGCTGGTCCTCCACTTAGTGAGAAAGGAAAGCTAACAATTCCTGGAGGGGTGAAATGGTTAATGCCTTTTCCATATCAGCCTTCACAAAAACTGCTACGGGCCAGTGACTAATGTGATAACACCAATGAGTGGGAAGAAGGAATTCAGTCTACAATAAGCAAAAGGTAGGCTTGGGGAATTCTTTGAAAAGACAGATTTTTTTTAATTTATTTTTTTTAAACTGTTGTTGTTGTTGTTCAAATCTGAGAAATGCCTATAGATATGTGAAGGATATGTGAGACTTAAGAGGAAGAGAGAAGGGCAGATATGGGTCTATTGATGTGGAGGAAAAGGAAGAGCTAGGGGATTATCAACCAATCAGCATACTTTTAACATGAAGAAAGATGTTGAAAAAAAAAGTGGAACTGACCATTTTTGAACACTTGGAAAGTCAGAAGGAGTTTAACAACACCAAATATACATTGGTTTAAATCATTTGATCATTTAAATAATTTAAAACATGATTAAAAGAACACCAGATTTATGACAGTTCTTGAGGATATGGGAGGCAGAGTATGTAGAATAGAAGGAGATAAATTTGCTGTGGTGTGATCTCATCTTGACTCTAGTAAGACTTTTGGCACTATCTCACATGAAATTTGCTCAAGTGAGATGGGAATCTAGCCCAGATTAAATCCTGTAGTGTGATGGCTATCTGGTAGGAGAGTTATCCTTAGTGGGGGTTATCCATGCTGCTCTCTTGCCCTGGAGGAATAGCTAGAGTGGGGCCCTGGGATGTAGCCTGGGGTCTTTCAAATTCTTCCTGTCTTGGACAGCCTGCTACATCTGATGATGATACAAGCCAAGGTTTGAAAAGAAAAGATCCTGCAGAGATCCTCTGAAACAGTCAGTTCATAAAGGAATTCAGAACAGCAGTAGGCATGGGGTTGGCTCAGACTCCTTGCTTGTATCAACAACATTGATTCTTTTCTCCAGGAATGAAGGAATAGGATTGACATATATTTGACATAGGAAAAATATAACACAGGAGAAATAACAGGGAGGGAGAGAAGTAAAGCCTTGCAGGTTACTGGTTCTGCCGAGGCTTATCTGAGAGTGGTTACTGCTGCTGTCAAGATTTTCATTTTATCCCAGCAGATTTAACTGATGGTACAAACATCCTCCCTCTTCTCCTGAAGTGGTGATAGGACTTGCTTTTCTAGATGCTAATAACAGGGTTGTCACCATTCAGATTATCACCCACTTTGTCTTGGCAGTCATGCACCTCAGTGGGAGTAACCAGCATGGTGGGAATAGGTGGCTTCCTGCAGAAGTAATCTAGGGATTGCAGAACAAGAAGTAGGCAGTGGGAACTGAAGGTGGACTCTGTCTAGTCCCAGTGCTAGTCCTGGTTTTGGGCACCTCAAAGATTACAGGGAGAGCGAGATATCATGATGTCTGAGCAAAGGGTAGGAGACTTGGGGAAGGAGAGAAAGCTGCAGAGGAGAGATGTGTGTTGTCTTTAAATTGGTTAAATGCTCCAATGAAGGGGATAGAAATAATTCTTCCAGTGTGCTCAAGGAACTGTGGATTTACATTACAGCAAGGGAGACTTAAGGTAGACATTAGTCCTAACTCTCTAACTCTGAGGACAGTGAAGGCCTAGAATAGGTGCTGGGTAGTGGGAAGGAGTCTTGCTCCCTGAAGACAAGGTTAGACAAGTATCTGTCAGGAAGACTTTAGTCAATGCCTTTTGTGCTTTGGAGCAGGGGAGATTTGGAAGGACCCACTGAGTCTCTGCCAGCCCTCTGTGCCTCAGACATATTCCCTTGCCTCTTTTCCTCTCCCATTTTTTTCTCCCACTCCTGAATCTGTTCACCAGAGACTCGGTGCCTTGGCTCAAAAAAAATAAAAACCAAACCCAGAAAGCCTGGAGTCCTGGAGAGAGGTTGATATAGCTCCCACACAAAGAGGTCCTTTGCCAGGATCTGTACTCCATCACTGGTACCTTGAGGGAAGCAGACCCTCTCCATCACCTGGATGGACACTTTTCCAGTCATATTTAAAGCACCCTGACCCAGCACATGGTGAATAAATAAAACCAAGAGGCTTTTAACACATGAAAACTGCTAATATGGCCACTTTACTTTTACTCTCAACAGTTACCTTGAAGCCTCAAACAGGTCAGGTATTTTAATTCCTACGGTTCTTCTGGGAGGTAACACAAGATGAGGAAAACAGTCCCCACTGTGCAAAGAGAAGGGTGGCCTATGATCTAAAAAGCTGACAGGAGTAAGAAGAAGTTAAAATAAGCCCAGAAGGAAACTGATTACTCTGTTTGGTGCCCTCAGTCCAGAAGAGGGTGTAAAGTTTTATCCCACTAGGCAGGAATGGAGCAAGGTGGATACTGATCACAACCAGCAGAGCTTGGGGCAGTCATCTGCTCTGTCACTCCAGGTGTGATACATCACCTCCCATGCCCTGTTCCTGTTCTTTGGCTCAGAATTCTGTCTTTTGGGTTGGCAAAAGTGGGTTCATTTGGTGCTCCAAACAAAATCAGGACACAAAATCAAAATGCTCCCAATTTTGTAAAACTGATAGCAGGCACTGTGGTGAACACCCTCCAGGGCATGTAGGATTAGTTTATTATCTTCATTATAATATTTTTCAAATGCTTCAGATGCAACTGTCAATGGTAATAAAAACATGCATAACCAGAATGCTCTCCATAGTTGAGAATTCCTTCTGCGAGGTTTCCAAAACAGCCTATATCACTACCTCAGTTTATTCACCTTCTTGAGGCAGAACCACTCTATATCCACTGATATCTGACTGTATCTTTGCACTTTAAAAAAGTGCAGGGAAGGATTTTTGACAGATTTAATATTTTGCTTCCTAAGGTGTTGGTGTGAAAATGGATACCTTTGTTTTCACCTTTATTGCTTTTATAACTGAGACTAAATTAAGGAAAAACATTGGCATGGACCAGGAAGAGCAGAAGGTTAAAGTGTTACTTGCAAGAAATAAAAAAAAAAAGAAAAGAAGAGAGAACCTGAGAGCATGTGGACTATGTGTGCCTAAAATAGCAGTATTTTTGTGAACAGTGTATTAATAAAGCAGCTTTTCCCACAGATTTGTGTCTGGTGGCTGACTGAAAACTCCAGTTGAAGCTGTTTTCCTGCAGTTAGCCGTCTGAGAGGTCTCAGCTGTGTGGTTTCTCTGGCATCTAATAGTGCATGAGTAAACATTCCACTTTTTCCAAATGTGTGATGCTCTTTTGGCCTCTCTATTCTTCCTTGGTGCCTCCTTTCACAAAATGTGCAGGAATGTGATCATTGGTGAGATATTTTTCTTTCTGTCAAATTTGGCGTGATTTGGACCAAGAGGCTCAAAAATTACTGCAAAGGGGCACAGAGAGACATGAACATGTACGAAGGGATTACATAAGCTTCATTTCCCCAGGAAACAGAGGCTGAAAGCAGCTCTGTTGAAAGAGAAACATTTACTAACCAAATACCAAAGGAAACTTTGAATAAAATATTACCAGAATTAGAAGACAGAATTTGGATATTCAAGCCATAGAGGGAAAACAGGTCCTTGAATATTTCATATTTCAAACAGGTTTGATCTCTCGAAGATCTATTCTTAACTTTTCTAAACATTTCATAAAGTTTCTTTTTGTTTTCCTTAACATGAAAAAAAAAAAAAAAACAACCCAAAAAAACCCCAAAAAACCCAAACAAACAAACAAACAAAATCTGTAATTATTACCAGAATATTTTGAAAACAACACATTGGTCAGACGTGTTTTCTTCCCAACAGGAAAACAAGGCCCTCTGAAATGGGAGATTATTGTATTTTATAACCTTCATTCTTTTACAGTTAATGCAATTTAATTGTCATGGGTTTTTTTCCAAAGATGTGTATATTCCAAACCAACTTTGGAAATTCACTGCCATATTTTCAGCACTGAGAATCTTCAATGTGTGATTGAAAAGGTCAAGTCTGATTCCAGTCTTACCTAGACCTAACTGGGAACAATGACACTGGCCACAGTGAATTTTCAGCAGAACAGAGATTTCCCTCTTCATGTAGCCATCTCCATCCCAGAGAATGGAGACTATTGCTGTACAAGAAGGAAAAAAGACCCAGATGAACTATTAGTTGTGTAATTCTGTGTTCAGTGATCTGGAGAATAGAAATATCATGGTGTTCATATTATTTACAGTGGGTGAAGTAATTTTTTGGAGCTAGTAATAAAATTACTTGTCAAGGAGACCATGATATGAAGGAGGCCAACCTACAAAGGGAGCAAGCTGTGTCGCTTCAGGAATGCGTGCAGTATTTGTTGGGATTCTTCATCCTTTCAGACTTTCACAGTTTGTTAGTGAATATATTTCCCTCTCTTTTTCTGTGCATCAAGAAAAACATCTGCAGGAGGCAAACCCAAAGGTTAATTCCTCCCCTGCACTTTCCACATTTGTTCAAATAGTTGAACTAATATTTATGAATAATGCATTGCACCTATGAATGCCACAAATCAATGCAACTCCAAGGACTTAATTTTTACACCAACTGAGGTACAGACTCGCTATGTGTTATTCATCCACCTTCCTTTATTGGTTAGTAAATATTATATAAATCTTTATTTCCAGAAGACTACTTTTCTACAGTGAGGATTTATTAGACCCTGTTCATATTTCTGGCAGGTTTCTAGTTTTCTGTGGCCTGTTCATTTTGGTTATTAATTATTCTCAGAGCTTAGTATCTTATTTGTGTGGTGGTTTGTTGTCTTTCTCTCTCTCTCTCTTTCTTTTCTCTTTCTTTCTTTCTTTCTTTCTTTCTTTCTTTCTTTCTTTCTTTCTTTCTTTCTTTCTTTCTTTC
>JANHGN010008866.1:123861-136640 GCA_024605025.1 Megaceryle maxima
TCTTTCTTTCTTTCTTTCTTTCTTTCTTTCTTTCTTTCTTTCTTTCTTTCTTTCTTTCTTTCTTTCTTTCTTTCCTGTCATGAATGCCTGGTACTTGTTCAAAAACATCAGTGTATCCTTTTATCCACATAATGGCCACCTAAATGTCCAATGGGAAATTATGAGAATTTAAGAATAGATTAATACAATAGTCAGGCCATTGCTTTTGAAGGCAATGAGATAATGAAATATCTGAAGTTAATAGCATCAATAATTGAAAATCGAATATAAAGTTCTGCAATGTTTTTAACATGAGTATTTACAGAAACTAATATTTTAATGGCTTGGGGTTTTTTTGGCTACTGTCATGCAAATCCTCATGTTTTCACTCACAATGAAACATCTCAGTTGCTTTCAGACAGATTAATACTGATGAAATCAACAGAGTCACACAGCCTGACACCAGATGAAGACCTGTTCTAATAAATCTGACTCTATTTATGGGGGATGAAACCACAGTCATGTCTCCCCAAAGGCAGTGTTCTCACTCAAATATAAACGATTTTGGCTGCATGAATGAATTAAATATTGAAGGTTCCATTTTTTAGACTTAGCTGCAGATTCACCCATATCAGTGGAGCTAATTTATACCAGCTCTTTGGAGAAATAATCACTCAGTCTTGGAGTGCTGACAGTCAGGCTGGTTTACCTGAACTCACCAATTTTCTTTTTAGGTTTTGGGTGTATTATCAGCCTTACAATTACACTGGTGTAAAGAGTGCAATCTGTACGGCACTGTGTGTACTTAGTATTGAAAACCTGGGATGAATAACATTTCAAGATACCTCCCTTCAGCTGTTACTTTTTGAGGACTGAGGGATTCTAGCAATTGTTTTACCACAATAGCTCCTTGATGGTACCTTCTGCAACATGGTAGCCAGGATACAAGACTGAACAGAAGCAAAAGAGCTTTTGTCTCACTCTCCTTATTGTTATTCCTGTCCATCTTGTTCCTTGGAAGGACTGTTTAGACAGCAAAAGAGTGAGTTCTCCTGTTGTATTGCAGATTCTTACACTGTGGTGTGAAGTCTCATCTGCAAAGGCCAGGGACTCCATGGAAATGAGATATTCACCTGTGTTGAAGTGGGGTTGTCTGAGTGCTCAGATGCTTGATGTTATCAAGACTCAGCTAAACCAGATGTTTTCATACTCTTGTTTCTAAAGCTTCTTTGATATTTCAAAACTCCAGGCTGATGTAACTCTTCTTCCCATCACCTAAGTAGTAGTAACAACAATAATAATAGATGGTGCAGTTTGACTCCCCCACCTCCCTTCCCTTTCCAGTCTGTGCCTCCTGAAGCAGGTGAGGTTCTTAGCCTTCCTGTCAATTGTAGGCCTTGTGGGGCCCCACTATCCTTCAGGCAAATCATTCATGGGAGGGGTGTCTCCTTCATCACCCTGGCATGGAGAAAAGAACCCTGATAGAAAACTGACACAGCTACTTGTTTGGCTAATTTTAAAGCCAGATTCGTGACTCAGCCTTTACCTTTTATGAGCCAGGAAATTCCAAGGTGCTCTTTTTTCCCTTGAAGTTGTAAGCAGACCCTGACCTCACTTATTACAGGGTAAATCCATTACAGGAAAGGAGCTACTCCTACCACACATTTGCAAGCAAGAGCATCTATCCTCCCTGAACTCTCTTTCTGTTCTTAGCAGTCCCTGTGTTCTTTGGCCAGCTACAGCCCTCAGTAAAAGTGTCAGGCATATTAAACAGCATAAAATAAATCAATCCATTTCCCAGTTTATTTAGTCTAAAAAGACTGTAAAATAGAGTCAAACTGAAAAACCTGTTTATGCGTCTGGGAGGCCTAAGGGACAGATTGAAGAAGGAGTGTTATTAAATTGCTAGGCTAACAGAATCAGAGCTAGTTTGCACTGGGGTGTGCTACCCATTTCCTGTTCACTGTGGATGGCATGGCTGCAGAGTGATGGATAGTTGCATTTGCAGACATAATGTCCATGAAAGTTGAAAGGTAAAAAGACAAAAGTCACTAAAACTTATAAAATTTCTTCAAGGTACAGAAAGACAATCAGGCACTGAGACTTAAAAGCAATATGGCTTCCTTATTTTATTGAAGAGAAGAGTCAGCAGTGATTTACTGAACTCTTGCGTGTTTGTATGTTCGAAGAATGTACTGAATTTTCATCAGCCAAGTAGACATTGGCAGAAAGATGAAACCAGAAAACTCAGACTGAAAATATGGCACAAACTTTTAATACTGAATGTAACTGGACTCACTGAAACGTGAAGTGGATTTTCCATCATTTGAAGATCTTAAATTGAATTCAAGTCTTTGAACTAGACAGAGAAGTGTCTTTAGAGTCTCCATTTATTGGGGTCATTACAAGACCCTACAGGATTAAGCCAAGATGATATAGGATTGAAATGATCTATTTTAGCACTGTCGTCCTAGAGGGAACTGAGAGCCCCTAGAGGCAGAAGCCGTGGTGTGCACTGCTGCCATCACAATGAAAAAACGTCCCTGTTGCTTGAGACTTAATGAAATAACCTTACACCCAGTCACACCAGTAAGTGCACTGATGTCCATATCCACACAGGATTGATATCAGAAAGGCTGCTGAGGCAGCTGGATGTCTCAGTACCCCTGCCCTGGAGCTGAAGGCTTGCTCATGTCTCATTCAGGCTAAGACAGAGTATCTGGTTTATGGTCATCACATGACAAACTGACACAACCAATATGAGATGAGCTATGGAGCTGCAAGCAGCCTGATGTCCACATCTCAAAGATTCCATCCTTGCTGACACACTTGACCATAGCATTAGTTAAGGAATTCACTGAGGGGAATGAAAATATGCAGGGGAAATAGTCAAAAGACAGTGAGACGATAACCTAATATTTTGGGGAAAATAACCCAATACACTGCCAGTTCTGGTGTCACTAATTAAGTATTCTTTCTCTTGAATTTATAGTCTGATAACCTAGGATGTTTGAACTTTTGTTCCTCTTCCTTTTGCAGAGCTACATCTGGTAGGACTGCTAGCATGGCACCTTCATTTCCAAGCCAGCAAGCACAACTTGTACAAGGTATTAGTCACCTACTTGACACCTGAGCCTATTACCCTAGGCTAATCCATCTAGCTTCATCTCATTTTTTTAAGAGGCCATCTCACTTAGATCAGAGGAGTTGTTCTCATAAAATGTTCCTTCCACTTATTATATTCAGGGATTTGAACCCCAAAGGGAGGCACTGAGTGGCAGTTACATGCTGATCACCACCACCCAGGTGACATGAAGATAGAAGGCTTCTTTCTAGATTCCTCAGCAGAGAAAAAAACGTACCTGTGACTGAATATTGCTGGTGTACGAGGAAGGATGTGTGCTGGTGACAGAGAGGGTGAGAGGAAATATTGAAATAGAGAGAGGTGGAATGAATGATCAGAGGAGGAAGTGAGGAAAGTGAAGGATGGATATGGAGGAAGGGGAGCAGAAACAGCCCTGGAAAAACCTGACAGAAAATACAATCCCTAATCTGGTGTTTAGGGTGGTATGTCCTGGGAAGGGGCTGTGGTAGAGGTGAATGTGCTAGAGAAGGAAGACAGAAGGTGGCACTTCCTCTGGTTTGCAGTCAAGCTCTGGCTGAATCATTTCCCAGGCAGATGGATGTCCAAACTATCACACAGAAAATCTGATCCCTTTAGAGCTCCCTAGTCCAGCTGGTATAAAACCATTAAACCACCCATGTCATGTCACACGGCATGAAGGGATTCAAATCACTTTGAGAATACACAGTACTGGAGTACAGCTTCCCTGATTCTCCCCTCCACACCATACCGGTTGTCAGCCACAATCTTGAGTATCCTACTGCAGTGCCAGCTGCCCTGGAGGGCTGGGATGGCTGCTTGGGAAACTAGGGGAGGGGTTCACCTCCACCTGACCTGCACACCTGAGTTACAGGAGGTAGCCAAGGCTGAGCAGAGGTTAAGGCACTATATCAGTTCTGGTTTTCACCCACACATCACTGCCCAGCCCACCACATCAAGCAGCAGGTTTTGCCTACCTTTTAATTTACATTGACACTTCTTTTAGCTCATGTCTTGACTCTTTCTTGGGTTTAAAACTTATAAAGCTGTTTAATAGCATTTTTCTTCCCTTTGAAAGCACTCATTTCCCTTATACTATTCTATTTCAATTTAAGAATGAAAGCTTTTAAATACTTTAAAATTCAGATTTAAAAGGGGGAGGGAAAATACTGAGAGAAAAACACATTAGAGATGACCCTGCTAAAATCGGGGTACACACTAACAGAGAGAGAGCAGAACAGAGAGTTTAGCTCCATTCAGGGTGGGGTTTGCACTCTCATGTACCTGGGCAAAATTTGTTATTTCCACTGCTTGCACAGGATAGAAATATAACTGGGCCCAGGAGCCGATGCATGTTGTTATATGCTACACCAAAATCACAGAAGGGACGTCATGGTAGGGGAAAATGTGCAGGGGCCCCGAGGGAGCCGGCAGACTGCCTGCTGCGGGGTGTGCTGGCAGAACAAACGTCCTTCTGCAGTTCAGATGAAGCCACTCCTTTTAAAAGATTAAATAAATCAAAAAATCTGTGCATATTTGTACGCGTGTCAGGTCATTAATCACAATCAGTACAGCCAGATCAAACATTTCTTGCCGTATTAACTAAGTTGCAGGAGTCTGAATGTCCTGAGCAGCATGAGGGGTAAGCTCTGAACGTTTCGGTGCCGTGCTACCACTGCAGCACGATGGACCACGGGGCTGCAGCTTTCCCTTTAAGAGTCCTTTGGCTAACGCCGATACACTGAAATGCAGGAGGTGGGACAACACCACGCACAAAAATGAAGAAGTGAAGGCAGGAAAAGTTTCTCCAGAGGAAAAATGCAGGGCTTGTCCTTCACCCTGACGTCAGATCTGTCTTTAATAAAATCCCCAAAGAGCCAAGAGAAAAAGGCAGAGTGACTAGCTTAGATTGCCAGTTCAGGATTGCTTTGCGTTCCCCAGAGTGGTGTTTTTGTTCAAAAAGGCTCTAAATCTGGGTTCAATCAATGTATTTAATCCCGGTTTCTAGGGATGAGGTGGCTTTTGCCCTGGATTCTAGCAACGAGCAGCGTTTTGCAGGTGAGTTTGGAAACTGCGGGAGACTCGTCTTCTGCAAACGTACTGGGGTTTAATGCACGTTGGGCTGGGATACCCGAGTGCGGTGCGTGTGGGAAGTTGGGCACCGGTGAGCTTTGGGGAGGTGAGAGATGTGAGAGCAGGGAAGAAAAGGTGAGCTGTGGAGGAAACGAAAAGGGATAAAGAAAGGGAAAGGAAAGAATATATGGAAAGGTGAAGAAATGCCTCCGAGTTCACTCCATATATACTTATCATCCAGGCGGATCTGCAGAGAAAACTGTGGTGTGGAGTGTTTTTTTCCAAATTATTATTCCTCTTTCTTTCTTTGTTTTTTTTTTTTTTTTTTCTTCCGCCCGCCCCTCCCCCTTTTTATTGCTACTATTTGTATTGTGGAGCAAAAGAAAGAGGAAAAGATCACCCATTCCTGCCCGGAACAGCCAGGGTGAGGCTGTTAGGGGAGCGGGTTGGAGGGGAAGGGGCAGGTACCCGACGGGCAGCGGTGACCAAAAGGGGCTTGGACCGAAGCAGTCCCGGTACCGGTGCGGGGACGGAACGGAGCCGAGCAGTGCGGTGCCGTGCCCCAACGAGGACCAGGACCGGAGCCGGGCGGTGCCGCCGGCCGCTCCCCGCAGGTGTGTCGCTGCCGGTGCTGCCTCGGGGCTGGCAGAGGAGGTGGATTTTGTTTCCCCCTCTCCCGATCTCTGTAGCTGCCCGTTCCATGCAGGCAGTAGCTGTTTTCCTTTTCCTTCCTCTTTGGAAAAAACTGTATGGGAAAGCCGCTCATTTCAGAAGGTGTCCGTGTTGTGCTTTTCTTTTCCCGATGCGTGCTTGCAGCTTGTGTAAAATCCCCGGGAGAGAACACTGGTTGTTGAGAGCAGCTGTTTAGGAAGGTGAGGATCACGGCAGGGAGGCCGTAGGTGTGAGGAGTGCCCGTACCCAGCGGGAGAGCGACTGAGCGGCCGCGTCGAGACCTGCGATGGCCCTCATCCCCATCCCTGGAGGCAACGCTGGACTCAGGGCTCAGGGAGCCCTGGGGACCCCGAAAGCGTGATGCAAGAAGGTGGATCTTAGGGATGCACTTGGGCTACTTGGCTTGAGGCTGGAGCATTCCCTGAACCAGACACTTGTGAAGCTGTGTTTGAGCATCACTTTCTGCTTGGAAGGTGTTAACGTCAATTGCTTTGCACAGGGGGGATTTTGCTTTTGCAGGGCTGCTGGCATCAGGGGTTGGCTTGTGTGTTGCGAGCTAAAGTAAGGCTTTAAATCAAGAAAGTAGCAAACATGGTGTGGTACACCAGATGCACCTGTGAAAGCAGATGGCAAAGCGATAAGTCCTTCGTGAATGTAGAGATGGACTGATAATGGTGCCTTTTCTAGGAAAAAAAAAAAAAAAAAGCAACACAAAACTAACAACAAACAAAATGCACCTCTTCGGCTCTCTGAGGTAAGCTTATTCTCATTTCAATTGATTTTTGTTGAGCAAGTAAAAAGTCACACAGAGGGAGTTCATCCCCCCGCCCCCCCCCATCAGTGTTACTAGAGGAGATCTGTGTAAGCCTTGTAAATTTTACAGTGGTTGTCCTGGGTTCCCTTGATATCAAAGATGTTTGTAAAAAAAAGATCTTGTAGCATGAAAGCATGTGTGAGTGCATGTAGACACACGTGCCTGCTGTGGGATGAGTGTGATCCAAGTATTGCTGGCAGCATGTTTGGTCTAAAGAACATACAAAAAGTGTTCAAAAGAGTATCAAAAGTAGCTTTAAAAGTGTTCTGGGTCTTGACTAGTTTAGTTCAAGCTCTCTGAATGGAGCTGATGAAGCTGTTCCTCTCTGGAGCATCCCAGGGGCACTATCACCTCTTGAATACACCTGTGGAGTTGGACTTCAGAAAGTTCTGCTTAGAAACCATTGTGCAGGGGCAATTTCTCCCCGATAATGAACTGGCTTTCTGTGGGTCTTCTACACACCTGAACAGGGATGTGAAGGGGGGTTGGTAGTCTGATGAAGGGCACATTTCTGTCTGATGTACATAAGGGAGTGAAGGGACGGGGTGAAAAGTATGATAGATAAGATGAAGGGATGAGAAGGACTAGGGAGACCATCTAGGAGGGGGCATCAATCTGTGTAATAATTAAAGACTTAGTTTGGTCTGCTTCAGGGAAAGATGTATGAAGGGTCAAGTGATACTGCAAATGGTATAGTATATTGTGAATATGTAGCTGGCTTGGCCACCCTGCTTATGAAAGATATGTCAACTAAGTCACACAGGTCATAACAGATGAGTGCTGGTAAAGCTCTGACACTGCCTTGCCTCATTATCTATTGTGTTCCATCTTTCCAAGACTGCAGAGAGATCCATGGAGTGACAGCATCAGGCAAGTCATTGTGGACAGCCCTGTGGTCTCCCTGGGAACTTGTCATTCTTCACATATATGAAGAAGTATGTACAAAAAAAAGTTGCTACACAGGGAAAGAGGAGGGTTAACTCTCTGGAATATAACTGGAACATATATATATACTTGTCCCAGGGAGAAGGGTGGAGGAGTTATTATGGGAAGGACTGGCAGGTCTCAAAGGGCTACCAGGTTCTGTGGGAGTCTCCTCCATCCCCCAGTACTGTATTAAGCTACAGGCAGTTACTGAGCTCTTAAACAGTTTTATCAACAAGGTGTTTTATTAGGGCATAACTGTACAGGCTTGGGAAGAGAAAAATATTTGAGCATAGTTGGACTTTCAGGCATAAAGTTTAAAATATTTCTTAAAATATATATTTTTTTCATAGATATAAGGAAAGAGACCATGGGAGCCAAAGTCCCACGAACTAGGCTGAGATTCCTCAGTGCTTGAGTCATTTCTGCAGCAAGGACTTTAAGGCTGGATGTATTTCAGAGCAGTACATTGAGGAATCAGAGCCCAGATCTTCAACCTCTAATCCTGATGACTCAGCAGATATGACACCCCTAGTTCAAGCAGGATGAAATGCCCCAAACCAGGGTGAAAAGCATTTCTGTACTTTATAGAAAATCAGTAAATGGGATTATAGAGGAGGAAGAACAGAATTGGAGGTTTCTAAAACATTTGAAATGAAGGAATGGGTGATGTGTGGGTATAAAAATCTAAAATAATCTAAAATAAAAATACATGAATGCAAACCTGCAGACTTTTCCTTTAATGGTGATAGTAAGCAGCAGGTCAAATAGTGAAGAATGATGTTGGTTTTCATCACATCAACTAGCAAGCAGGTATTGACACTTATTTGATGTAATGGCAGTCACGGCACACAAACACCAGGCTTTTGGCTTTAGTGGGTAAGAAGAAGAAGAAAGATGCTCTAAGATGGTTTTATATGTGCACCATCTCCTTTGTGAGCATTGATTTCACTAGATAGTGATAATGACCCAAGTTCAGGGCTGCCTCAGAGCTTGTGGAAAGTGGTTTGAGAACCATAATGTGTGGTTTTTCCTTCTCCTTTTTATAAGATTTATTGGCATAGATGTGATGGCAAGAATTTAATTTGTAAAATGTTTGGATTTGATGGCAGGAAAAAATTATTACATTCCTTTGGGCTATTCCAGGCAAAATCACATTCTGAACAAACGTGAACCAAAAATACCAACCAACCAACCAACAAAACCCAAAATCAAACCAAACCAGAAAAAAACAAAAAGCAAGCAAGCAAACAAACCAAACCAAACAAACAAACAAACAAAAAAACCCAAACAAAACACCAAACCAAAGCTACAGATTTATCTATTTGCTTTGATAGCAGCTCATATATAGTGTAATTCTAGAGGTTCCAGACACCTTTCTTCCTTTCTTCTTGCCTGCAAAAATCCTGTGGCTCTCCAGGGGAGGTGAACAGAGGTTTATCCATTAAGCATTTCTTATCGGAAGGCTACAGGCTTGCAACATGGATAATGATGCATAGAAAATGTTAGGCAGCATAGGTTCAAAGTTGATGTGTCTTGTCCCTCTAAACTTCCCACCATTCCCTGTTGCTTGACAACATCTGTTTACCAGAGGCAGACTTGATACAGTTATCTTTAGAAGGGCTCCTCTCCTAGACTCCCATAAATTGTCCATGTCAGTTAAAATTACTCTGGTTATAGCAGCCAAAATTTCAGCTATGCAGATGAGTATCTTGTGGCTCAGAGTTGGTAGGCAATCCCCCTGAATATGGCTGCATCATACATGGGGCTTTCCCAAAGCAGGTTTTTTTATTTGGCGGTCCCCCCTCACAAATCCATTTGCAGAATAAAATCCTTGCCAATGCAACATCCAGAAGGTAGCACTGAATGTGCTTTACATGCATCAGAGGTCCAGACCTAAATCTGTTTCTGATGAAGATGCCTCCTAAATACACAAACGCACAGAGTTTTTGCAGAGAGCAGCAGATTCTTATGCATTTTCTTTAAAACTTCTCCTATCAGTGTCTGAATTTGTTTTGATAACCATCAGCTGCAAGCCTCCATGCCAACATTAACCAAGACAGAGCAAGGGACAGGAACTGGCTTCCTCACCCTCTCACAGTTGTGCCACTGATTGTTTGTGTCCCTTCGAAGAGGTCCTTTCTCCATTTCACACTGCAGCAGTCCAGCCTACAGCATGAGCACTCTGCTAGGGGGGCTTCTTCATGGATATACATTAGTTAAAAATGTTAGCTGTGGGGTTTAGCAAAATCATGAGATTTACATGATGATACTGGGTGCCTGTCCTTTGAAAGATTTGTGCATGATTAGTTTTTCCTGCCTTCCCCAGGTGCTGTGAAAGCCAGAAGTCCTCCACACCTACATGGGACATTTGACTTCTTTCTTCAGAAGCTCTAGGCTCCCACACTAGGACACTGAGTTGATTTAGCATCTTGCTAGTGCTCAGCTTACTGAGAACTGCTCTTTTTTGATGGCCTTGGTGTACCAGCCAGGTCTGGAGCATTCCTGTCTGGACAGCCCTGGCTTTCATGCACAAGTGGAAATGAAGCTGTTTAAAGCAAAAAGAAACAGTATCATTGGCAGTGAGCATTGGCAGCTCTGGCCTGGCAAAAGCTGAACACCCACACATCAAGCCTGACAGTGTCTCATGTGGACTAAAAAGTAGAGTAAGGTTTCCTCACTCTTTCCGATTCAAGTTTGTCACCAGGAGGTGCAGGTAGGCACCCTGGATTAAGATGTCTCCCCTGATTCTCCCTTTGCTTTTTTATAATATAGCTCAACAGTCCTCCTTCTCAGGATACTTATTTTAAAAGTAGAAACTTTGACAGCAGTCAGCTTGGCAGTGATGGGCTGATGCAAAGTCTACCCATTTGTTTTCTTTCTGTATTCTGATGTCCACCAAGAATTCAGACCCATTTTCTTGGACTGGGCTTACAGCTCCCAACTTTCCCATTCTCTTCCTCTTTCAAATTTGTCCCACCCAGGGTCTGCTGCATACAGACATCAGTTACCTTCAGCATCCTCTTGCTGCAGGTTGGCAAGGGGGTCACAGGGCTTTATTTTTACAGATGTATTCCTGGGTCAAGGGAGTAACTTTGCTGCTTTAGAAGCTCTGTGCAGACGTTCTCCAGTGCTGCTCTGCATTTCCTAGTTGGCTCTCCTGCGTGCTGGTGGTCTCCCATCTCTGGGAGGTACTTCCACTTGTGCCTCTGCTGTTTATTGCATCTGTACTGAAACCTTATGTGTTTCCTTCTTGGCTGATGCTTATTCTGGCATTCTGGGTGAAGCTTCTGGAGTCTGCCTAATCCCTTGTGCCTTCTAACAGACTGCTGCTGGGCTTTGACTTGTAATCTTTGCATCTGGGATAGGTGTGGGAAAGTAGAAGTGAGAAAAGGCACCTCTCTGGATGCCAACAGCTGGTTCTGCTCTACAAAGTAATTCTTCTTGTGGATGCGGAAGGAAAGGAGAGCCTTTAGGCTGAAACAGCTGTGGAAGAAGATAACACTTAAGCTAAGCTTTGCAGCACAACTTGAACAAAGAATTTCTAATACTTGGGTTGGTAATGCATTCCAGGACTGTGTGGTCATCTCTGTGTTCCTCTCCTCTTTCTCAAGAGCTCCCAAGTTGTTCTTCTGTTTTATTAGTCTGGGTCTGTCATTCTATTTAACGTATAAAATCAGTGAGAGATAAGCAAGTTGGAAGGCCAAGTTTCATGAACTCCAGGATGGTATGCCATGAGCACAAAGGAAAACCTGAGAGGTATTTGCAGAAATAATTGTGGGTTCATGCATCGTCCATGGAGGGTTGTGAGTCACCTGGATCCTGAAGTTGCTGAACATGTGTGCACATGGGTTTTTGCTGACATGGAACAATTTCAGCCCTGCAAAAGGATCTTCTCCTAAGAACTTCCCTTGCAGATTCAGGAGTTATACAAAAAATGTCTCATGCTTGGTGATGGGGCAACATAGCAAGGTCACGTCATCCAGCATTTCACTGACACTCACATGAACAGAACTCACTATAACTGTAATGCGGCTTTTACACCTTTTTCTTAGAGCTGAAACAAGCACCTTCTTAAGGTGTAGCTTAAGGTTAACCTGTCCTTTCCATTCCTAGCAAAATTAAATAATTTCCAGTGAAAGGCTTCCAGGTGGATATGATGCGTTGTTTTTATTATTACATCTCTAGCATGCAACTATCCAGTTTAACTCAGTTAGTAGCTACATTAGATTTAGACACATGGAATTACTATATGTAGTAGTATCTGTACATAAGGGAAAGAACAAAGTGATGTCGGTAGTAGTAAGCAACTTTGTAATTCTGTACAAAACCTGACACAAAATTTACTGGGTGACATCAACAACAGTGTAACCCACATAGATATAACAATTTTGACCAAAATTGCTCTGGGTGACGTTAGGAATTTTACATTTTTTCCAGAAGGTAGAAATTTTTCAGCAACATGTGCATGGTAGCACTTTCTCCTTTTGAAAATTTATGGATACATCTCAAATTTTTATTTCTGAGTGGCTTAAAAGTTTCAATTCCTTTTCATGCTCTACCAGCATTCCAGACTGCTGTCCTGCTTTTACTTTGGGTGTTTTCTTACTGAAGCTTTTAAAGTAGCAAGGGACAGAAGAGGAGTGAAGGATTATTTACTTCTCTGGGTGTTTCTTCACCTTTATATACATATACTTGGCCTATGACAGGATGATTACACAGAGGAGAGCATGGCTTCACGGACACCCAGTTTGGTGCCTTCTGGGGACAACACTAATCACCTGAAGCAGCGACTCTTGTGAATTTGCTTTACTTCATGAAGGGGCTGGTCTCCTTGCACTGGGCAGACAGCTAATGAATGAGTGCTCTGAAGAGAGTCTGGTAACTTCACAAAAAGCTGCCATCACTATCTTAAGTATCTTCTGACTGTGCTCTAAACACTTGTATCATTGCCACTGCCATGCCTGATAAATGGTGTCCTTGGCATTATTGTATTTATGGTGCAAGAGGTCACACTGCTTCTGTGTTTTTTAGACTTGTGGATCATCATTTCTGGGTTTTAAAGTCTACTAAAATATTCCTGGTTCTGTACATTGACCAAGCAGGCTATAGCTTATATTTATGATCAGCAGTTTATATAGAAATGTCTGGGTTGGAAGGGACCTCTAGAGGTCATCTAGTCCAACCCCCCTGCTGAGAGCAGGGACATCTTCA
>JANHGN010008867.1:0-16664 GCA_024605025.1 Megaceryle maxima
CCGGGCGTTTCGAATGGCGGCGCGCGCGGTGGGGCCGTTAACGGCTGAGGCGCCGGAGGCGGCCTGGTCCTCGCCTGCCCGCCAGGGTACGCTCGGTGACGGCTCCCAGCTTTCCTCCAGGGAAGGGAATCTCTTCCAAACTGGCATCCTGTTCGGTGTCATTACAGCTTGCTGGGCCCCTTGTCCGTTCGTCACTGGGCAAATGTAATTGCGAGTTCGGTTTCCTTTCACTTTAGTGAAAAGCCAGCCCCGTTGTCATAAGAACTATCACAAGTTATGATGAGAAGTAAGAGCTGCTTACTGCTTAGTTCACTAAATGGGCACAGATGGGGTACTTAGAGATAATGTAGTGTTGACAGTGAAGATGATGGTGTCATTGGTTGGGCCCACCTAGGCCTGAGAAAGTAATCCCTGCAGCTTGTGAGAGTGCTGTCTTGGCAGAGTGCTGATGAAGATCCTCTTACTCGCTGAGCTGTCAACAAAAACAACTTGAAGGCTCCTATCAGTGAAGCAATAGCGTGTACAAGAGGTGGGCCAGCTCATTCTGCAAGGCAGATACTCACCACAGCTTCTGCATTCAGTCTGAGCTATGCATTACAGTAATGTCAGGTGTAGGTATTACAGAACAGAAATGCCCTCCATAGTCTCCTTGCTTCATACATCACAGTTGCTGGTGACAAGAGTTTAGAACTGATGAGCCATCTTTCCTCTTCAATTTCTTTGTGTTACTAAAGGCAAGAGGAATGAAATCAGTGGAATGTGCTTTTACTGCAATATAGTTGTGTACACTGCCAAAATTAATCACTGATGTACTCAAATTCATTACATTATGTCTTTAATATTCAGTACAGTAAGTTAACTTTCTTTTATGCTCTTGGTACATCTTGTAATTTAATTTCCAATGACCACAGACAACTTTAAAGGAAAACCATGCAGCCTGGTTACGCCAGGAATCATTGTCTAACGCTACTACATTTTACTTTTCTACCTATAATCACTTAGATCCCATAATACTGGATGTTTATCTTTTTTTTTTTTTTTTCTCCACAGTGTTCTAAGATTCTTCAGAGCTCATCAGATAGTTTTCATGCATCAGCCCTTTGTTACTGATAAGAAATCATAGTGGTAGCAAAGATAGTATACTTCGAGGAGAAATCTGGTGTAGGCAAAACCTGTAAAGCTCCAGCTTTTATTTGATGGCTTTTACTAACACAAAGTACTCAGAGTGAGGAATGGATTAAATACTATCAGTTATTAAAAAGGAGTCCCACTAGGTGGGGTTATAGTTTCAAAGAAAGAGTATTTTCTAATCTGTTTTGAGGACATGCATTTTTTTCCTTATTATTTTGTTCCAGTTACCTACATAACTCTATGTAATTAGAATATATTATTTTTACTTCTTTAGTTCACCAGTAGATTTTGTGACCCTTATTATGTTCAGCACAAACTATTATATCTGAGTAAATTACTGAAGTGTTTGGGGCACTGTTGGACACTGTTCATAGATTTCAGTGACTGAAAATCTGTTACTTTTTTTTTCTGTGCCTAGTACTACTACAATTTACTTTTATATACTACCATACAGCAATTGCAGAAAAAAACTCTGGCACAAGTCATCTTCTAGTGGAATTAGTAACATCATTGGTGCCGCAATCTATGAACTATTTGGAAAACAGGTTTTATTTGTTTATTATTCATTTTTATGAGGGAAGAATGGTTAGCACAAGGGTGCCCTATAACGGGATTCAAATTCTCCTGAATACTGAATAATTACATTGAGTGTAAGTAATAATTATGTTCTTAGATCCCTGTTACTGCTCAGTTTTCAAAGAGCTTTCTCAAATGAGAATTAAATGAATGTAGTAGTAACTAAAAGAACACATACACATTAATCCAGTGAAAAAAAGCTGAAATCAACAGACAAAGGTTTTATATATATATATATATTGCCAGGTTTGTGATTATTTAAAAACTTATATTACTATTCAAGTATCGTATTTGTTATTATTATGGTCTTACTTTCATTTCTACATCTAATTAGTAATTATAGTAACGCCTTTATGTTTTACAGTTTAAGAATTATTGAAATTTCAAGATTCATCCCTATTCTAACAAAGTTAATTGAATATATTTTGTACTAAATTACTTCTACCTACAATTTTTAATACAAAGGATAACAAATGAAATTTAGCTTTTAAAATCACTGGGAAAAAAAAGACTAAAAAGCAGGGGATCTGGACAAGGACAGGAACACAGCAAAAATAAAAGTAATCTTGTGATACTATCAAATGTAAGTTGCAGTATGAGGTACTGGAAAATCAAGCAACTTTTAAAAAATTGTGTAAAACTGATCAAAACTCTATTTTCAAAAGTGATTTAAAATCCCCTTTCCTAAGCCATAGTGATTTATAATTTAGTTCAAATTCTGAGAATAGAATTTCTGAAAATATATTGAACGTACAGATTAGTCATTAAACTATGAGTGAAAACTACAGGTACAAAAGATGCATAGAATACAGATTAATGAAAATTAAAAAAAAAACCCCAAACCAAAAACAAAACGCAAAAGAGAGGGGGTTTACTTACTTTTTGCTCACTGATTCTCAGTATTTAAACTTCTTCAGCAAAGGAGATTTCTAGCTTGGTGGCGTCAAAAAATACTCTCTTTTATTGTATGAAACAATAACAAGCATAATAAATATACAACAGCAGTTCATTTTGCTTCCAAATTATTTAAGTGAAATAATTGAGTTCATTAATACATTTCTGAGCATTCATGCTGAAATTCTTAACAATACATATTTTTTCCCTATTGTTCAAAGATGGCATTAGCAAGTAGAAACTGGATTACAGAGCAATCATTGAAGATCATCCAATCCCAAAATATATTCCATTAATTTACCCGTTGCTTGCCAGATGTCTTCCACTTGCATTACACGATAATTCAGATTTGATGAGACTTGTTTGTATTGTTAGTTTAGCTTCACCCATAAATAAGAAATCAGCTTTTGCTTATACTTACTTTTTTTTTTTTTTCTCTGTGCTTGAAGCTTAGCATTAACTAAAAATTACTTGGCCATCGTGTACTGTAATATATTGGGGTTTTGATATTTTGCAGTTATTTTTTAGATAATGCATTTAATACAGTTATTTTTTTAATGGTAATGCTGAAGATGGGAATGCATTAGCTGCAGTGAAAATTTGAAGAACAGTAATTCAACAAAATTTGAAAGATAATTAAAAGCAGCAGGTCCTACCCACTGCACAATTTTATCTATTTATGTGATACCTGATGCTGAGATTTTTGTGTTTGAAGGCTAAATATTGGAAGAAAAATGCATTTTATTGTGACTGAAGGCAATATTTCACACCTTTGGAATTGAAGACGAGTACAATTCCAAACTCTATATCCACTAATGGGCTGGCATTGCTGAGGACTTTTCAGTGTGAACTGATAGACTCGTGTCTTTCTTTTCTTGAAATGAACCAGAGATTTTGCCAGAGATTCCCTTGAACTACACTTTTCATTTGGACACTAGAACAAAATCCATCAGCTTCCATCTAATTGTTTCTCTGCAGACTATGACATCCTTTTTAATTGATGGGGCAAGAGGCAGAGGACTGAAACATCAGAGGTTCTTCCTGAACATTAGGAAACACTTTTTCACTGTGAGGGTAACTGAGAATGGGAACAGGTTGCCCGGAGAAGTTGTGGAGTCTCCATCCTTAAAGACATTTAAAAAACATCCAGACATGATCTTGGGCAGTTGGCTCTAGATGGACCAGCTTGACCCACAGAGCTCCCTTCCAACCTCAACCATGTGATTCTGAGTTTATTTAGACATATTTAACAGTGATTGTTTACTAACTTCTTGTATCTGTGTGTGTATGTAGACATATTCTATGTAGTTGTCAAGGTTTAGGATCAGGGCCATATACTAAACATGTAACAGACACTCTCTGTTAACCCCCCCTCCCTCCCTGAAGGGGAAGAGAAAGGAAATAAGGGAGAGACACTTATCAAATGGAAAAGAAAGCTAGAACAGCTTTAATTTAAATAATAATACTAAAATGGAAAACAGCAACAAACAACCCCCACGCCCCCCATGCCCCCAGTGGCAATTACATTACTACTGATGTCATGGAGCAGACACTGGGGAAGTCCCAGACTGGACTCAGTGGCAGACAGGAACCCAGTTCAGGAGCTGGATTCTGGAACTGGTTTCAGGAACACATGGATCAGGATCAAAGGCAGCACAGAGTCCTCCTCAGATGCCAGCCATTGAAAAAAAGAGCTGGACCCTCCTGATCCCTCAGCTTTATACTGAATATGACATGTATGGAATGGAATCCCTAGCTGGTCAGTTTAGGGTCACCTGTCCTGTCTGCTTCTGGACACAAGTGTGATCTTTTACTTTTTGCACCAGGTGTGGTCTTTTACTTTTTGCACCCCCAACATGATGCACAAGAGTTATCAGTGACCTTGGTCTGCACAGCAATCCTTGGTAGTAACTCTAAACATGGAGCATTATCACTGCTAGAAGAATGTCTGAGAAAATATGCTATTAACTTCAGAAAGTGCAGTTATGTAGAAGAGACTGAGCTAAAAAGTAAAATCATTGAACAGAATTAGTTCTGTTCTCACTCAAACCAGGACAGTAGTTAAAACAGTTTGCTATTGCTGTGAGATATCTAGCACATAGAATTACTTTTTCAGAATCCCTTTTACAATACATAATCAAGGTTTGGATTTTTCTGCAACACTGCTGCAGAGAAACTTGATGCGTCAGCAAGGACCAGAAAGTAGGACAATAAGCTGGGATCTCAAAAATATTTTCTTCCTGGATGATAAGTGATCCATTCCTTACTAGAAGCATCCATGTCACAAGATGTAATGTGCTGTTTTCCAAATAAAAAGCTGTTACAATAATATTAAGGTGAAATTATTATGGAAAAGTAATGGAAGTATACCATGCAAATTACTTATATAACATTCTTATTTGTCAACAATCAGTCACGCTGATATGATTTCTGAGAGGATACTACAAGAAGGGCATATTGCTTTTTTCAGAGGAGGACATACAGATTGGTTAGACCATTTCCTTAATTCTATAAACAAAAGTGGCAAAGGTTAAAATCGGGCAGTACATCAAGCAGTACAGACTATTGTTATGGATGACCTGTGTAACATATAAAAATATACAGCAAAAATTAGTGGACAAAAATTGAAACATTAGTCCATGAGATCATTTCCAGTTGCCTGTGTTCTGCAAATGACTATGAGTGGTAACTTGCAACTATTCAGGCTAACATGTTCAAATGAAATTTTGTGTAATTCTGTAATTCACAGCTGCAGGATATGGGTAATTTCCCACTTCTGACCAGCAGCTGTGGAACTAAGTTACAATCTGATTTGCCTTTAGATTGTGTACATCCATAAGAGTGATAGACATTACTATGCAAAAAATTTGTAATGGAGTTATTTCTGATTTCTCTGTGCAATGATTAAGAAGTGTTTTTCAACCTTTCTATTAATAGCTGTTAAGTAATTTATATGCAAATTCTCATGCTGGAATAAACTGTCATTCACTGTGAACTGAAGAAGGTGTTATCTATGTTTTACCTTTGTTTTATATAGGAATATACCCAGTGCCACACATGAATTTTGCGGGGTTTTTTTCTCGAACTTTAAGGGTACTTGTTACAAAGTGCTTTATTGTTAAGTACATGAAAATATTATATCTAGTTTAATTAAACCTAGGTAAATGTCCTTTTAAAAACTGTAAAAATGTCATTGCTTGTAACGAGTTATTACTGACTTGTTAGTGCAGTCAGAGAAGATGTGAAATATTATGCAGATGTTTTCAAAAATCATATTCCTGATGAACCGTAGTAACTAGTTGATTTGAATGTTTTTCTCTGATGCTGCTGTGAAATTACCTCATAGCAGGGGAAGGGACTAGCGAAAAGTCAGCTGAGCATTAGCATTTTCACTGTAGTATTGTCTGTTTCAACTTCTATATCAACTATAAAACAATAGCCTAATATAGTAACTCTGTATTGTAAAATGTAGGATGAACAATAGCTCCACTCAATGTTGATTAGAGACACATGACTGGTCATCAACTTGAAGAGCTACTGCAGTAATCTCTAATTCATTCAAAATGCAATTATCATAGATTAGTTTGGGTTGGAAGGGGTCTTTAAAAGGTCATCTAGTACAACCACCCCTACAGTGAGCAGGAATATATTCAACAAGATCTGGTTGCTCACAGCTCTGTCCAACCTGACCTTTAATTTGCTAAGGATGGGGCATCTACCACCTCCATGGACAACCCGTTCCAGTGTTTCACTGCCATCAGTGGAAAAGAAATCTTCCTTATATCTAGTTTGAATCTATCCTCTTAGTTTAAAACAGTTACCCCTTGTCCTATTGCAACAGTCTCTATTAAAATGACTGTCGTCATCCTTGTCATAGGCCCTCTTTAAGTAGTGAAAGACCACAATAAGGTCACCCCAGAGCCTTCTCCAAGCTCAACAACCCCAACTTTCTCAGCCTTTCTTCATAGGAGAGGTGTTCCAGCCCTCTAATCATTTTTGTGGCCTTCCTCTGGACCTACTCCAACAGGTGCATGTCTTTGCTGTGATGAGGTCTCCAGAGCTGGACACAGTACTCCAGGTGGGATCTCACCAAAGCAGAGTAGAGCAGGAGAATCACCTCCCCTGACTTGCTGGCCATGCCTGTTTTCATGCAGCCCAAGATATACTTGGCTTTCTGGGCTGCAGGTGTGCATTAGCAGCTCTTGGCCATCTTTTTATCCAGATAGATGACATCCATAGCTCTTCCCTTGTCCATTGATGTAGTGTTCCATTATAGAAAACCTGGTCAGGCATGACTTGCCCTTGGTGAAGCCATGTTGTCTATCTCAAATCACCTCCCTGTCCTCCATGTGCCTTAGCATAGCTTCTAGGAGGATCTGTTCCATGACCTTCCCAGGCACAGAGGTGAGGCTGACAGTTCTAGTTCCCAGAGTCCTCTTATCTACCCTTTTAAAAAATATTACGACTTTTCCAGTCATTGAGGATTTCATCTGCCTGCCATGGCTTTTCAAATATCATGGAGATCATCTTGACAACTACATCAGCCAATTCCTTCGGGACTCTAGGATGCATCTTACTAGGTCCTATAGACTTGTTATGGAATATGTTATTATAGATATGCTATTAGATATATTCAGCTTCCTCAGGTGGTCACAAACCTGATCTCTTTCAGTGGGAGTGAATTTGCTCCCCCAGTCTCTTCCTCACAGTCCATTGACTCAGGGGGAAAAAGAGGCTGCCAGTCACAAAAAGGTTGTTGAGTACCTCAGCATTCTCCTTGTCCATTGTTACCAGATTGCCAGTCTTGATCATTACAGGGGGTACACTTTCTTTTTCTGGCTGACATACCTGTTCCTGCTTCCACTGACTGTGCAGTGCCCTTTAGTTTGACCAACAGGTCTAGACTCAGCCATGCCTGTTAAATTTTGCAAATTTTTAAATTTTTTAAAACTTTTTAATTTTATGTTGGTTTTTGGTTTTGTTTTTTATTGTTGTTGTTGCTGTTTGTTTGTTTGTTTTGGGTTTTTTTGGTTTTGGGATTTTTTTAGTATAGCCACAGCTAGCACCTGACCATTTCTTGCACCAGTTACTTCAGAAAACAGGTAAAATATTAATAATTTTTCAATGATTTTTCAGAAGAACAAAACAATTATTTTCCTCATTCACTGTAAGGTATTCAAGACCTTTAACATTGTCACTCAAAATTGACAATTCCTTGTTTATGCTTCTTTAAAATCACTTCTAACAGTTTGGGGATATTTTTTTTTCTAAAGAATCCCTGTAGCAGAGAATTCTACTATTTAACTGTTGTACAAAAATCATGCAGTATATTTCTACATTCCTATTTGAAAATTACAGGGATTTAAGAATATCAGAAATTATGATACAGATAGTTTGATGAGACAGAGGGTTTGTTTAATAAGGGCTGTTTACACACTGTGTAGTAAGACATGCATTAGCAAGCATGGAAGCTGAAATTATAAAGTCTGATTATCTAAAAGTGATCACCTTAAAGTGAATGGCCAGCTTATCATCTGTGTTGAGCAACTGTGGCTTCCTTCAGTATCACCAGAGAAAAAGGCAAGTCAATAACTTTCATGGCATTAAACACCAGTATCACAGATGCTCAGGACCCATTGATACAATGACATTATTGGTAGATAAAACCTAATTTTAGGCATATACAGTAAAAAAAAAATCTACAAACTGTCTTTAAATTAAATGTCTAGAATCCTAACCACCCTTTTATTGATTTAATTAAAATAGTTGTTGCTTTCTGCATAGTCACATTATCATTTCATTAAGTATAAGACACAGGGGTTAGCTGAGTATTCCTATTATTACTTACTATATTGATTTGGATCATAATATACATTCTGATGAGTCTGTGTGACAATAGTGAAAACAAGCTCATTATTATGGTCTTGGAGTGATCCATTAGGAGGATTACGGGAGACAGAACACCTATTCAGAAGTGAAAATAATATATGTTTTCCATCTGAAGAGGGATGTTGGCATCAGGGAGAATATATACATAGACAACATGGAAAGTCTTGCTGGATCACAGCACAGCTTCAAAAAAAAAAAACAAAAAAAAAACCGGACCACTGTTTAGAGGTCCAGAAACTCATTTAGGATATTTCTGACAGGAAATTAGTTAGAAGAGAGTTTCACTGTTTTTTTGTATCTTGGGTTACTTTGTAAGGCAATAACATGTTCAGCAATGCTTCTGGCATGCAGTATGGTTGATGCTGATGCCATATTTCCCAGGTAGTCACACATCTATCACTGTGCTAGGTCTTTGCATGTGTTCACATCTTTGGACCAGTTGGTGATCAAAGGAATTCAAAAGTTCAAAGTAAATGATATTTACAGTCAACTAAGGCAATGTCAAATGCAAAGGGCTGGGCTTTTACTTTTCTCATTAGAAACTTTTTTTTTTTTTTTTTTTTGAAATGCTGTGATTGTTGTGCAAACTGGTAATGAGAATTGTCATCTATCCAGCTTGTACCCTAGTAGAACTCTATATCCTTATCACCTCTAAATATATAAAAGTTATATTACAAATATTGTATTGTATGTGTAAGAATATCCTATACTAATACAATATTAAACACTTATAATGCATGTTTTAATACATGGCAAAAAGTCTATCAATTGCCTTAGAATTATCATTGCTTTACGAATATGAAAACTTTACAAAATCCATTTTGGATTCTGAAAGTATAGCATATTACATCAAATTTTTTCCATAAAGAGAATGTTTTCAGCCATGTTAGCTACGAGACTTCAGAGACAGTGTGTTTCTTGGTGTTTTAATAGAATGAAAGTAGATGTAGGAATAGGTTAAGCTTCTTTATTGGTGTAGCTGCTGCTCTAATTATAGAGCTTATTTACCAAGGAGCATAGATACCTATCTGGAATGCCCCTTATTTAGGAGTGCTGTTTACACATCTCCTTACTTCATTCACTGAAGGCAGCTTGGTTGCGTGGGTGAAGTTCTTGCTGTGAGCTTTCAAAATAAAAAGTTAATTCTGTGCCAAATGTCAGTTCTCAGTGTACAGCATATCAGGTCCCACTTCAGACTTCTTAGAACCACAGAGGAACATAGCTTGAAACAGTGAGCAGAATGCAGGCTCAACACATGTCCTTTCAACAGTATCATCTTCAGTATTCATATATAAACAGGAACTTTAATAAATACCCCTTTAAAAGTGTTCCCAGACATATTTAGAGGCTAGTGGGAGAAATATCTTAATAATTTCCAAAATATTGTCATCAGCATCAGGATAATCTTAATATATTTTGAAGTTCCATTTCCTTCATCAAGTCCCCTGAAAAAAACCACTGAGATACTAGGAATATGTGATTCAGGGACAGGACATTTCCATAGGTTATAGGATACTCTGGCACAGCAAGCTTGTGAACTTGATGGTTCATAGCTGAGGTAGCCACCCACTTATTATACTATACATTTAATCACTGTCTTTGTCTCTTCAATTCTCTGGGTTTAGATCAGTTAATACAAAAGGAACAACTCTGGTGGGAAGGATCAAGGGATCTATCCAAGAGCTTATAAAAAGTGCCTAATAAAAAGATATGTAAACACCAAATAAAGAAAATTGAAATATTTCTATATTTTCTGAGGTAATGAGGAACAGAAAGGTAAAACAGCTCCAGCAGGTAATGTGACATTGAATCAGACAAATTCTTGTCTGAAAAGGTGTGTATACATTATGGGCTGCTTCATCCCTATAACAGTTACGGGTAAGTGCCAGCTTCAGCCAGTGCTCCAGTGGCTCCCCTGGATCTGTTTGGAGAAAGGAAAAGTCACTGCAGATGTGTGTTGTTGAGTGGGTAGTCATGAGACAGGCAGTGGAATATTCATCACTGAAGCAACTGTGAAGACAGAATAGCAGAAGAAGGGCCAGAGGACAAAACATGATCAATTATATGATGTTTTTTGTATGTGAATGGGGTTGTAGCCCCTACAGAGAACTTTTTTTACTTCTCAACATTCCAGGTTTCTTACTAGATGAACAACTTACTACACTTAGCAGGATAGGACCTACTAAGTCTGCATTGCTTCTTGTTGCCATGGTGATTACAAATGTTGCTTCTGTTTACTCTTCTGATCGTAAGGAGCATTAAAATTTTCCAGCTTTTTATGTTGATTATTTTATATTTCACGAGCAGTGGCAATAGAGCTGTATGGATGCTTAGGCTGACAGAAACCTCTCATACACTGAGAAATTCTGTGATACTGTGAATGCAACTTAGAATCTTCTGGTACTGCAGAAGGAGCTGTGCAAATTTTTGAATTGACTGTGTTTGTCATTTCTAATATAGTGCACAATCCGCAGAGTGTTCAGCCAGCAACCTTAACCAGGTCTATTAGAACGCAGTCAGCATTCAATTTTCTCCAAGGTTGAGCCAGATTTGAATTGGTGCTTCATACTGATGAGAAAAAAAAAATTGTTTTTTAATTGTAAGCAAAAGGCTATGCCTCTGGGCTTGATTTTTCATATGTTCTATAAGACACAATAATATGGATTGGTTCAGATAAGTTTATCTAAAATTTGCTTCTTTTTGTGACCTAAAGACAAGTTGCAACTGTATCTTGTAACTGTATCTTTGTTAAATTGCTTGTCACTAAAACTAATTCAAAGCTAGAACTATATGAGGAACTAAAATAAGAAATAGTAATTTTTCATGTCTATTTTTTTACTATGTCTGTTCAAATCTTACTGATTAATATTGCTTAAAATGGCTTTTGATATCTTACCAGACAGACAGATCTCATTCCTGCAGCTTAAATGTTCTGGAATCTTCTTTCTTTCTCTCCCTCGCACTTACTTCTGAACACTTACACCATTACAGAAACATCTGTGTTGCTGTGTCTGTTTTACTTCTCTTTTGGTCATGCACTTGGTTTCCTCTGCTTCACTATGCCAGGCAGAAGCCTCTTCATTGTTTTTCCTAGACCCTTTGCAACTCTACAGTGTTACTTTCTACTGTTCTTTCTTATTGTCTCATTTGCCAATTGTTATATCATCTTTAACAGCTCATTTGTCTCCTTGTCATATTCTGTCTCTACTGCCCCTTACAGTTTTTGCTCTTCCTAACCTGATCTAGAAACTATTAGGTTTTTACCTGATCTAGATGCTATTAGGCTTTTCCCTTCAGTGATTCCACTAGACCCCTGAGTGTCTATAAGTAAGCTGTCATAAATAAAAATTAAGATAAGTTGTTAATTAATACATTTATATTAGTATGGGAAATTTTAATGTATTTATTATCACACATTCAAATACAGTGAGCTGTTTCCTCTGTTTCCATTATGCCTCCTCCTGTCCCATCCATACTCTCCCCTTTCTTCCCACCAAATGCATATTCCCTCTGCTGGTTATATTCTCAGTCTGTGGTTCTGTTGTCATGCAAGATCCTCAACGCTGCCAATGCATACTTTCTTTCAGGGTAGAGGCCATTTTTGTAGAACATCCAAGCACTTCTTGTTCTCTCCTCCTCAGTGCTCCAACAGAAATCTTTCTCAGATTTAGAAGTAGCCATCCAGTGCAACAAATAATCAAAATGTGGATGATATTGTGGGTTCTGCCCCACCAAAAAAAAAAGAATAAAAAAAAAAAAAAAAAAAATTAAAGCCTTGAATCTTAGAATTGTGGGGGTTAAAAGGGACCTCTAGTGATCACCTAGCTCAGTACTGCTACTCAAAGAAGGGTGAGCTACACCAGGTTGTTTTGGATCATGTCTTGTCAGGATATGACTATCTCCCTGGATGGAAATTCCTCAGCCCTTCTGGGCAAACAACTCCCTTCTATACATGTGCACACAGCTACAGAAATGTAAGGAGACTGTGACCACTTTCCCAAGCCTCTATTCACGTCCAGTAAAAGTGGTTAGGGATCTGTGGCTAACTGATAATGTGCAATTAGGAAAGCAAAGCAGCAGGAGGTGACTAATACTACAAAAACCCCCAAACCTGACAAAACCACACACCCACATAAAGTTCCGAGTAGCTCAAACATGCATGTCATCCACTGTCAAAAAGACTGACGCAGCAGATTGGTTTCGTCCTGTGCAAAAGCAAGTTTGTATCATTGAACCAAAGTAAATTAATTGCCTCTGGATACACCATCTCTGATCCCATTCTGTTCCAAAGCAATGAAAGCAAGGAGGGATTTTTTTATCTACTTCTGTTCTTGTCGTCTTTTTTTTTTTTTTAATTAGCATACTAGAAGATAAAAAAGCTATTAGCATCATACCTCACTGAAGACACAGCTCCGCTGTGGTAGAGTGAAGCGTCTGTGTGTATCATGATATCCGCCATACAGAAGTGATTGATAATCTGTATGTGTTTAGTCATATAAATAAAACCACCCTAAACTGTCTCTGTGTTTAGGAAACAAGTCTCATACTGCAAAACAATATATTTTCATTTCAGAGTAAGTCTGTTCAACCTTAGCAAAAATTGTAATTGGAAGTGGAAATTTGTGTTTGTACACATATTGTTGCATTAGATGAAGAATGCCATTAAAAATCAGGCTTACAAAGCTCTATGCATATGCTGTATAAACAAAAATTGCTTAATACATGTTTTATTGCCTCCCATAAGATCAATATAATATAAGACTTCAGGACATACACGTAAGTCCCCATCTTTCTGCTCATATTATTTACCAAAACACGTATTTTTTCACCTGAGAAAATACCCTAGCTCTTAATGTAGTTGAAATTCACAGGTTGCAGTTAGTTGGATGGATTTTTTTGTTGTTGTCATTAAGTGTAAGAGTTATCCAGTTAAGTATATATCCACTAAATATAAAGTATCCAGTTACCCAGATGGGTAACTTCAGGCACTTTTTTTAGTTTTGGTAACATATAGAATTGTGTCACATGTAAGTATTGTCTTAATGCTACTAAGGTGATGACAATACCTTTTGGATTGTTAACATTCTTTCTGTGCTGTCTATATGTCCTTAGTCTTCCTTAGAATTTAGAACTCCTGCAGAAGATACAAGTTATAATCAATTACCCTACTGTTACTATGAATTTTGGCTTTAAATTGTATATCGTATTTCACAATATTTTAGTTAGACTTCTGTTAAAGCCACTAGTTCAGCATGTGGTGGCAGATTAAGGATGAATTAAGACTACCATACCTGAGAGTGAGGAATTAGTTGATTTAAAGTTTTGAAATGAGCTCATAAATGATGAAGAATTTACCAACTCGTTTCATCTTCAAGCCGAAATCCTAGCTCCAAACACCATATATATGGTACAATTGTGTACTTTGTCCGAAATTGTTGATGGAAAAATGTAATGTTTTTAACTTTTAAACACCTAGAAACAATGCATTATTATTTTTAGACTGTGACATGATAATTCAAAATGCATACTTAAGAAACATTTCTTTGGAAACAAATAGGTTATACCTGTGCTCTTAAAATGTTCCTTATTTAAAAAGTCAGTTAACTGGCCTAAGAAGATTATCTTCTGTAGAATGAGATTAAAAAAATTGAAGCAGAAATAGCAAATTCTTTGACTGAGTTATTACATAAATGCATAAGACCTAAGGTAAGAAAAACATTCTTCTGCAGTTATTTCTGCAATCTGAATAAAAAGAAGTACTTAACTGTTATCAAAAATGCACATAGTGAATAAAAGAAAAAAAAAGAAAAAAGAAAGAAGACACTTTCAGTGCTACTTTAAATGCACATCACAAAGCAACCTTGTGTTTTAACATTACTGCTGCTTCCCTAGGGCAGTTCTTATGTAATATGATTTTGAACTCTAATTTTTTTAATCTCATAGAATAATAAATAACACTTCTGTTATTAACATTCTGCAATGCATTTCTTATCATAAAAATATATAAGTGATAAATGTGCAGCCTGTGTAGAAACCATTAAAAGAGACAGTACAACAAAACATAAATTGATAAATTAAAGGTTACTGTGTATGGTGTTTCAAATGGTAAAAATCTTCATTAATTCCTCAAACAACATTCTCACTGGTTTACTTTCAGAGTATGGCTTTCATACAGTTTAATATTAAAGACTAAACTCTATTAAGTATGACAAAAATGTGTACAATCTAGCGCAGCTAAGTCTGAAATTAAGTTGGAAAAATTCTGGGAAAATTTTCTTTCATCACCTACTGCCGTGAAAAAGTGCCTGGAAGAGCTGACCAAGATTCTCCAGGCTCTAAAGTAAATTTGAAATGAAGATGCAATTGGCAGTCTTTGTTAGTGTTTTTTTGAAGCCTCATTAAGATGTTTTGAGTTTTGGTTTCATTCTCTTCATGTGTCAACAAAGGTAGCAACATATATGACAACCAAATTTTTATGTTTCATCAGACACAAGTCTTTTACGTTTCATTGAAAGGAATTTGGGAACTTGAAAGCAATGTGATTTTCTCATTTGTCTAGGATGTAGGCAGCATTTGGGTATTAGTATTGTTAAACACATACATCTTCCATTAGGGGTCAAACTCATTGCAAGCTATGCCTTTTGCAGAACCAAGTGATGGTATACACATGCTAGCAGCTTGGCTTCTCCAGAACAGGGTCTTGAAAAATGGGAATAACTGGCAGCAAGTGTTTATGCTTACTTGCCTTCTTTGGAGAATCTGACCAATTGCCAGTAAAGAAAGACAGATCCTTGGCTAACAAACCCTTGCTGTCAGTCACTATGATCTTTTCTCACTTTCCCACCTCGAAGAACAATGTTTCTGGTCAGATCACAGGAAATTAAACTGCTGCTACTGCTTTCTGTTTCCAAACACCTAATATATCGTGATTTGCTTGAAGGTCTTGACCTGCCATTTGAGGATAACATCTCTATACAAACAAGCTAAGCATCATTGTGATGATTAAAATCACAGTATGATGAGCACCTGAAATATTTGTTCCTTTCAGTGAACTATAAAAATTTTAAAACATTGCTACACATATACATAAATATTTCTAGCAGATCTAGTAATTTTTGGTCAATTATCACTTCTCTTTATAACATGCCTTATGACTCTGGGAACCTAAATTATTACAGCTTCAGTTTTACAAGCTGTATGTCTCTCCTCTGTTGCTGGCTATTTTGTTTAGTCCAGGATTTGAAATTCTGGCAAATAGCCTTTTCAGATAGCTTAAGCTTGGAATATAACAGGAAATACTGTGGAGAGCCTCTTGTGGGTGACAACAACTCTATGCAATGCTACAGACTTGGGGAAGATGCCCAGTGGAAAAGGACCTCGAGGTGTTGGCTTTCTGAAAGTGAACCAGCAATGTGGCCAGGTGGCTAAGGGGGCCTAGAGCATCCTGGTCTGTATCAAAAATAGCATGGCCAGCAGGTGTAGGCAAGTAATTCTACCCCAGTACTTCGCACTGTTGAGGCCACCTTTTGACTACTATGTTCAGTTTTGGGCCCCTCTCTACAAGAAGGACATTGAGGGGCTGGAGTATGTCCAAAGAAGAGCAATAAAACTGGTGAAGTGTCTAGAGCACAAGTTTTATGAGGAGCACCTGAGGGAACAGGAGTTGTTTAGCCTAGAGAAAAGGAGGCTCAGTGGAGAGACCTCACTCACTACAACAAGAGGAGTGGCCTCACATTGCACCAGGGAAGGTTTAGATAGGATTTTTAAAAAAATTTATTCCCCAAAAGTGTTGTAAAGCACTGGAATAACATTCCCCAGTAAGTGGTAGAGACACCATCCCTGGGAGGTACTTAAAAGACATGTAGATGTGGCACTTAGGCACATGGTGTTGTGGGATTTGGCTGTGCTAGGCTAATGATTGGACCTGGTGTTCTTAAAGGTCTTTTCCAACCTAAATAATTCTCTGATTCCGTGATTTAAGATTTGTCTACCTGTTATGTGTTCTGAATCTCCCCTTTCACAACCTTTTGTGTTGTGCAAGAGAAAGTCACCTGTCCTGGGTTTGGTTTGGGCTAATTATTACAAGCACCTGCTGGCCCACGCAGTTAGAAGGCAGGGTGTCAGGGGTTGGAAGGGACCCCAGAGACCCCCGAGTCCAACCCCCCTGCCAGAGC
>JANHGN010008868.1:0-17584 GCA_024605025.1 Megaceryle maxima
TTGGACTTCCTTTTTTTTTTCCTTTTCTTTTTTTTTATTTTTTTTTTTTTTTTTTTTTTTTTTTTTTTTTTTTTTTTTTTGTGTGTGTGTGTGTGTGTGTGTGACAGCTGTAAGGCCAAAGGGGCATATACCTGTGTTTTAAAGTGGAGCTTAAGTTTTCATGTAGTTGCCTAATTCTGAAGCTTGCCTTATTTTTTTTTTTTAAATGAGGCTATTGATGATCGAAAGAATTGGCAGTGCTGTGGCAATAAAATATATATTTAATTTTTATTCTTGGCCTGTTGCAGAATTCTAAAATAATGCAGTAAGTGGAGTGATTAATAGTTTTGCACCACTCACTTTGTTTTTAAAATGAGATACCAATGTGACATTGCAATCTGCTACTTTTTTTTCTGTTTCCTTTTTATTCTTTGCTGATGTGGAAGGAGAAGGCAGGCAAAGGACCAAAGGAGTTGAAACTGCACCTTGAAGATACTCCCTGTACCTTCAGGAGGACACTGAGCTGAGATTAAAATAAAAATGCTCTGTTGGTGCTCACTTTATGTTGCTGAGGACTTGATTTCAGAGAAGTTCCCCGACCCTTTCAAAAATCTCAGGTTGGAGATTAAAAAAAAAAAAAATGACCTTCACACCCATTAGTTCCTTTTAGAAATTATAAACTGATGTGGGGCATTTTAAGAATTATTATTTGATAGAAAACTTAATGGGTGCTGCACTGGGTTCCCATCTGTATGGCTGAGCTCTGCAAGCCGTGCCTTGCAGCCGTGGTTTCTCTGTATGTTTATTACAGCAGAATGGACCATGTAAGCTGTATCGTGATGTCTGTAATCAGAGGACAGAGAAGAATACAGTGGGCTCACATCTGGGTCTGCTAAGTGTAATAGTTCTGTAATAGTTCTAATTTCAGGCTGCGGCCACTTGATCAGCTTTTTAGAAATTTATAACACAAACTTGAGCAACCACAGTATTAAAGCAAAATTCTTTGTTGTCATTTAATTTTCATCAAAGATAGGGAGGGGAAAAAAATCGTTCTAGAGGGAACAATAGTTTATATCAGCATCTTAGTTTTATCACAGTTATATTTCTAGATTTCATTGTTTTGTCAGAAGTTAAGAAGTAGTTTCCTTCCAGCCTGACAATAAATTGCAGTGAAAGAAATAAGGCAGCATAAATGCCCCTTACAAAGTTTAAAATCACATATGCATCAGTGAAACATTAATGTCTTGAAAATATGTTTTCTTCTTTTCAGTAATTTTCTGGTTTTAATCTCAGACAGTTTTTTACATGAAAGCTAGTCATCAATGCCTCAGCGCGAGTAAATCGTGCCCGGCAGAGAAGCTGACGCAAGGAAGGGGTATCAGAGAAATACTGCATTTCATAAACACAATCACTAGAGCATTAGGAGAGCAAACATGTGGTTTTATGAACATAGTTATAAATATTTAAACATGCAAAATGAAAATGTTACTAAATGTCTGGTTTTCATTATCTTTCGATGAACATTTTCATTCTTGGAAGCTTTGCTAGCTGTCTGCAGAAAATGATCACCACCCCCCTCCCCAGAATGAATGATGTGTAATGCGAAAACGTGTTAAAATGCACAGTTGTTTGTAATATCTTCTACCAAAGTGGAAGACATTCTACCAAATTTGGTATTCTACTGAATCGCAAAGTATTCTTGCTCAACAAACAGGCAACCATCCTGCTTCTGTCAGCAGCTTGCTTGCTATATGTTATGAAAAATCTAAGGACGGTTTGGAAAAAATAAGATGTCACTCAGCGTGCTTGGAGTTGTGTCCTGCCATCCTTTCTGTGGCAAAATTCCTACAGAAGTCAACGAAAGATGTGGCTGCTGATTTTATCATTATTAACGTATTATTTTGAGTGTCAACAAGTGTTGAAGCATTCTGTGTGCCTCTGTGGAAGTCTTAGGAAGCTGCAGTAGGAAGTTTGGGGTGGGAAGCCTGGGGTTTGCCCCTTGGCCACGCTCTCGTAGTATGTGTGGGGCTGTGCCTTTAAATAGGATGGGAGCAGCCAGCAGCCAGTACAGGTTGTGCAATTTAGCTTGTGTGAGCAGAGGGCTGTGAGAAAGCAGAGGCCACGCTGTGCATCACTGTTCATAATAAGGCAGGTGTCTGATTCCTCGGATCCAGCGTAGTCAGCCGTCTCTCTCGGCTTCAGTTCTCCCCCATCAGTGCATCCCCACAATGCTTTGACTGTGCTGAGTATGTCATGAAAGAAGATGTCAAACGATTTTTTTGTTGTTGTTCTTTTTTATTATTATTATTTTGATTTTTTTTTTTTTTAAATGCATGGGGAAACCCATTTTCTATTAGTCGCATTTAATCTTGACTGTGGTGAGTTTCTGCCGCGCTCGGTAGAGGCACAGCATCCCGTGTGCTGGCACATAGGCACGCACGCGCATGCTGTTTACTATTCCTCCTGCAGTTGCTCCCACCAATAAATCTGCACTTGCTGTAGCCAGGATGGAAATCTTTAAGACAAAGGACTTGAATGGGCAGTTTTTTATTGCTGTGATAGAGTAGAAGGCCCCAAGCTGGGGGCTAGTGCGTGCATGAATGCTACCCCCCTTGGCGTGGTTCTGTCTCCTACTAGCACTATACCAGTACCAGGGACTGTAAAAGGGAGAGGGCCCCAAGGCTGGTATTTCCCCATTTCGATTCTTGCTTCTGTGACTGCAGCAAATCCCCAAAAAATGATGGCCGAGAAGTAAACTTGGAGAAGACTGTGGAAGGGGCAGGCTGTCGGCTAGAGCAGGGGATGCCTGGGAGGGCAGCACAAAAACGTGGGAATGAGGAAAGGAGGAACAAAAGAGATGTGGGTTGGCGAAGAAGGAATAGGAGAGTGAAAGGCGGCCAGGCTGGTGCAGCAGCAAGGAGCTGCTCCTTGTCCCTGTGTGTGAATACATCCAGCTGAGCCTTTTGCATTTGCAGGCTGTTCAGGCAGAGCCCCCACAAAAGTGTGTGAGTCTCTGGAGACGTGCGCAGGGTTTGCCCCGTGGGAAACAGTGTGTGGTGCTTGGGGTACCCTCCACGCTACGCAAGTTGTGGCTCCTGTGATAAAGCCGCGCGCTGCTGTCGGCTGGGTGCGGTGTGCGGACACTGCTGGCACCAGTCCTGTGCTGGGGCTTTGGGACCTGGCCGGTGCTGGAGACCATTGGCAATCCAGACCTGAGCTGTGAGGGAGAAGGGAGCGGGCTGGCTTCTTGCAGGCAGCTTCATGTCCACTGGGCTCGGGACCAGAGAGACCCTCAGGGAGCTGTTGTTGCCTTCCTGCTCCCCCACGCTAACTTCCATTCTTGGAGGCCATAGCCCAAGTCCTGCCGCGGCAGAGGGACCGGGGCTGGTTTCTCAGCAGCAGGCGTGATGGTGCTGCACTCTATCCGCTTACGTCAATGCAGACCTTTCCATGGACTCCAGTCTGGGTTGGATCAAGTCTTGCATGATTGTGGCCCTTGTGCATTTCAAAACTGTGTTAATCTATATCTGGATCCCAATGGGGGCACTTGGGATGAGCTGAGCTCAAACAATCCTTGGCAGGAGGGACAGACTGGAGTTGGCAAAGATTTTTGTCCTCCACTCAGAGGAAGGAATGTACGCACCATTTTAATATATGACAACTTGAGGTCTGTCATCTTCAGCATATTAGAAAAGCCTCATTTTTAACAAATCCCAGAGCATTTACTAGGCATCGTGCTGCAGCTGGATTGAGGCTGCACGCTGGTTGTGGGCAGAGGCGTGGGGCCTTCTCTCCGTCTCGTTAGGCACTGAGCAACTTCTTCCGCCATCAGGTTGGCCCCGTGGGCACCAGTGGGAGACCCCTGGGCTGCTCACCTGTTGCTCTTGTCTGTCTCCATCGACAGGGGGGATGGAAATACTGGGGCAGAAAAAAGCAGTAGCAGTGCAGCCTGTAGAGCAAACTGTGCCAAAAGCTTTTCCCGACTAGTTAACTCTGTTAACTCTGCCTGCATGTTCTCAGCAAGTTTAGCCAGGGGACAGTTTACCAAACTCAGAGGAGACTTACCTCTCTGCAGTAAAATCTTCAGAATACGTCCCAAAGATCACGAGAGAGATTTTACACTCTCTGGTCAGTTTGCTGTTTCCTCTAGTGAAAAGTCCAGATAGGTGCTTCTGATAAAAATTGGCTTGTATAAAGTCCCCCTTTCTGCTTTCTCACTCTTGAGTTTCTAAACTCTGAAAATTCAACCTTGTAACGATTTTTCAACAAGATTATTTAGGCTTCTTGCTTTGAGAAATTCTGTAAAGGTAACCCAGAAATGGCTAGGAAGGATGGAGGAAAGTATGTTTGGGTTTGTTTGTTTGGTTTAGTTTTGGTTTGGAGGGGGGGGGGGAGTTTGAAAAATAACTTCCACTATTGTTGGCAAGCATTATTTGTATTTTTATTAATCAACAAACCACCAAAGAGTACTTAGCAAACTGTTCCCTTCAACAACATCCCCATAAGGCAAAAGCTGAAATAACCAGCATGAGGAATAGGTGTCAGCCTTAGACAGACGACCGTGTTTCTGGGTAATGTAATGCCATTTTAATATCTTGCTTTTAATGCATCTTAGAGAACAGTTTGATGGACAAGGTATTGATGCTCACGAGTCTGAGTTCAGTCGTTAGGGGTATGTCAGGAATTATTTTTCACAACTATAGTTGGAGCATCAGCTCCCATTAAGTGTATTAGGGCCTCTGAGGTTCAGTGCTAGCACACCATATATTTGTAGCCTTTGGTTTGCTTCTGTGGTGACAAAAACAGAAGGTCTTTGGTTAACTTCTGACCATTGACATATTAAATGAAGATGAGCATTTGAGCAACATCAGTGATTTCAATTGACTCATCAATTGCCATTGCATAGCAGTCCCCATGTTTCACTTTGGTAACAAGCTGATCTGCTACATCTGATGCCAGCAATTCAGTCCTTCAAACAAATGACATGTTTGATAAAGAAATCTTTTAAAATTCATTATGCACTTTGGCTTTTGTCTTTCCTTTTAATACAGCATCTGTTGCAGCCGGGATACATTCCTTGATCGTTTCAGAGTCTGCAATTATTTTTATGCCTGCCCAGTGTCCCGGAGATGTGAAACGAAGCTGCCATGCTATGCTGCTGAGCCCTGAAACTCTACACAGACATTCAATTTAATCTCTTGGAACAGACTGCATTAAAGTAGTTTCATCAGTGCACACTCGTGATAAAAAGACGACATGAAGAAAGACAGTGAACTAAAAGGCCCTGCTTTTTTTTTTCTGGGAAGAGAATAGGATATCTGTCCCTTCATTTGCTTCATGGATTCCTCGCACAGCCATTTAAATTCAGCAGAAGGCTCCAAATGTCTAAACTTTATCCTGAGCATTTTTTCAGTGCTGGAAAGGAATACAGTTAAGTGTCCCAGGGGGAGTTTTATAGAAAATGCTATGTGCAGTGTTAATGAGCTGGGATGGGGTCATAAGTTTTTCCATATAGAGCCAGTACAGAAACAAATACCAGGACTCAAGGAGAAATGATCTGCAAGGATCCACTGATGTGTGGCGCAGGGTGATCCTGTACTCCTGTAGCCCCTCCAAAGACCAGCAGAAAGATCACAGGGGCTTTAACCCAAAGGGCCCCCATGTGGCTCTGTCCCGCTCCATGCCGGGGCTCCATGAATAGCTGGTGCTGGAAGAAATGACAAACTTCTTGGGTGCCACAAGAGATTGCATCAGCGTTACTGATCCTCACTTGACTCGTTACTGAAAATGCATCAAGCAGCTATTTGGGTCAGACTGCTAAATGTGTAGACATGGAGTGTCAGGAAGCCTTTTTGTCAACGTGGTACCGTTTAGTGTATTTGTCCTCAAGTTCAAAGCAATCCTGGCCTCAGACTTGTGATATTTTCTGCCCTTTCCCCTTTCTGTTGGCTCAGACTTCTTCCCTTTGAGGTCAACATCAAATAAAGATGTATGTTTCCTCAGCCTGACCATGGCTCTGACTCTTTAGATCAGCAATCCTATAGTCCATATGTCTTCCCATCTGTCAACTGGCATTTGAAGCCAGCTTGCTCCTCTATTCTTTCAGACAAGTGTGAGAATCAGGAGTTTCTTTAATGATGGTTTCAGGCCTTAAAGCATTTGCTAAGATACTACCTATTAAGATCCCTTGATGGCACCTTGAATAGAGATCAAAAGCAACTGGGTTCACTCCACAAATCTAATTCAGCCAGTCAGTTTAGGGCATTGAGAAAGGGGTGGGGAGGGCTCCGGAGGGCACTGCACTCCCGCAGTTAGGAGACAGGCCTGGGAAGTCCAAGCCCTGGCTTGAGGGAGTTACATAAACCAGCAAACAAGAGCACTGCTAAATCCCTCCAGTGGTGGTGGCACCCAAACTACCCAGACTCCTCGTGGTTCAAAAGCAGATCTATAGAAAGTGGGTTGGTGGCTTTGCTTGTACCATGCTATGGTGACAGCCTTTAGGATCTTGAGCTGTGCCTCGTTCAGACGAGTGCTTTCTGATGCTGCGTTTGTAATTGTGTCTCACCTCCTTGGGCTGGGAGATTATTCCAAATCTTTTTGCAGTGCAAGATTGTAAACAAAAATTGTAAGAGTATAAAATACTTTTCTCATTAATAATTATTACCAGGCAATAATTACTCTCTTGTACTTTGGAGAGCTGCTAATAATGGGAATGCGTGTCCTGCTTCACCACTGGGACCGCATGAAAGGCGGTGTGGAGACGCTGCCTGCATGGCATTATCACAGCAAAATGCACCCTCTTTATGAGGACACTATTTGACTTTCAACCTTCCTTATTTTTAATGCTTGTCAGGAGATGCTGCAAAGCCCTTGGAATATTTGGGGAAGTGGCTGCTCTGGTGGTGTGTTTCCTCGAGTGACTGTTACAGAAGAATCATTGGGAAGTTGTGGACGTTAAATTCAAACCCAAAGCCTGAAACTCAAGGCCCATTGGCTGTGGGAGCTGGAAAGCACAGGGTGCCCACCGTGGGAAGAATGGTGGAGGGCATTCCCCAGGGAGCCTCCACAGCCAGTGCTAACAAATGTTGCTGTTTGTTTAGGGGACCCAAATGTCTGAGAAGTGCTGAAAAGCCCCAGGACACAGCTGAGTGCTGGGGGTTGGTGTCACACCACTGACCGTCTAGTAAAACTTGACTCACTGGAGTCAAGGACACCATATGTCCTTAAATTTATGTTGAAACCTGTTAATGTGTGAGCATGAACCTGAACTCCAGACACAGAATATTTTTGGCTTTGGTGTCTTTTAACTTCAGTCATAATGTCACTTCTGCTTCCCAAGCCGCTCTGGCTGCCTGCTCTGGAGCCTCACTGCTTTTGAATCAGGTGGTTAGTCAAAATTTGGAGCATGTGGATTGTCTGTTTCTAAGAGGGGAAACAGAATTTACTTTGATGCAGTTCTGTGCCTTCATCAAGAAGATGCACCAGCTCCTGGACACTGCAGTGAGTTTTTGTTCCCACTCTAAGCCTTGTCTAGCCAGCCCCCACCGTAAAGCAATCTCCATTTCCATCTAAGATCCACTGGGCTTATTTAAATGGGTTTGGCTTTCTGCTCTTATTTTGTGCCTGTACTTTTGGTCACCCACTGTTTTTTCTTTTACAACCTCCACTCAGTCTATTTTGTCTCTCTTTTACACGATGATACTCAGCCAAGTTTGTCTTCATCACAGTCATTTTTAGTGTGAATCCGTATCTGCCTTTTTAGGGGGTAGTGGCAATGGTGACGTATACTTGTGGTTGAAGCAGAAGCCTCTATTGAGTTGGACAAAATAGGATGAATGCTGCATAAAAGCCTTCAGAGAGCTGTGAAATCTCCATCCTCTCTTCCTTGTTCTCCTGGGAACACTTGCACAAAGAGTATTTTTAATGTGAAGCAAAAAGGATTCTGACGAATCCTCATTAACATTTTGTTTCTGCGAAGATACATACATGATTATCACAAGGCTGCAAGGGACATATTCAGTAAAGCTCTTAGATGTATGCTTAGTTTTATGTATATGCTTAAATCTCCCTGATGGCCCCTGCTTTGCTGAATAGACATATTAACCAAGACAAAACCAGGTATTTGGTGGAGCTTATTTGTACAGCCCAGGTGTGATGCCTTATGCTGTGATACATGTCTCCAAACTCACTACATAATAGTGCTCTGTGAACAGTGAATCTTCTCATGTAATTGTTACAATGGATTGGCTGAAATACACACCCACAAATCTTGTATAATTATTGTGAGCAACAAACCATAAGAACAGGATTGAACTGGAGAGGCTGCAACGGGAAACATCAGGAGACATCAGATACTGTAGCTTATTTTCATTGTGATGTTTTAGTGTGAGCCCAGGTGGGAATCCTCAGACAAAGGAATCACTTCTCTGTTGTCACTTTGGAAGCTCCAGTCCCATGAATGCAGACCTGCTATGGACTGCAGTCTTTGTTGGGTTCTGGCTATATCCCTCAGGGCATATGGAGTGGCCTTGTTTCCTGCTGCCTGTTCTGAGCTGGTTAAACACAGGACAGCCTTGGTCAGGAAGAGTTGTCCTAGCATGGTGCTGAGTCTCAGCTGGTAATCTTGAGGGGCAGGAGAAAGTGTGTCTGTTCGTACCACTTCCTGCAGACATAGCACTGACATGTTCATTGCTTGCTCTGAATGCCCTGTGGAAGGTGGAGCACTGGGCTTACTTGGCTGTGTCATTAGATACTGCCCTAGATTCATTTAGGAGTAAATATTTCCCATTTGTGCAAAAGAAGAGCATGTTTTGAGGGACATATTATATAGTGAAGGTGACCAGACGTGACAGAAGGGTTTCCAGGCTTTGCAGGAGTTCTCAATTCTTGTCACAGGGGGAACCATACACTCATTTTTCATGAGGTCCCCATTCTTCCAACGGTTGTAATTCACTTCTGTGCTGCTCTTTCCATAGGAAACCTTGGTTTTCTTTTACCAGCTCTTTGAGTGGAATAATGAAGTCTAGCAGTTGGAAAGAAAACAACAACAACAACAAAAAAGGTTGTATGGGCCTATCTATTTCTTTTGTGACTACCCAGAAATGTTCTGAAGATGACTGTTTTGTATGGCTGACTGTGATTTTGACTGACTTGAAGCACACTGAAACTTTGATGCAATGTCACCAGGGACTGAAGTTTCTGCCACTGGGCAATGGATGGTTTGCTAAGAAGCTCATTAATGTAATACCTCTAAATATTGCTGGAGCCTCAGGGTGTGATCCAGTGTGGACTCAGAAGCCCAGGTGTCTCTCCTGGGAAGGGGAAGCTCAAGCTCCTGGTCCTTAATGGCAGGATTTTTTGTTTTACATACTAGGAGAGTTGAGAAGCAGAGGCTTATGCCAAGGATGTCCAAGACTACAGTGTTTAGGTGCTGCAACTAAACAAGCTCATCAGGGTGGTGGTTTGGTACTGGTTCTGTGCTCCAGGACAGGAGGGCAACAGTGTCAAGCTCTCCTGCTTGGACACAATACTAATTCAAGCAGGCCTTTTGTCCCTAAAGGGCAGGGTGACCAACTTCAGAATATGACAACTACTTAAGAATTGTCACTAAAAGTCAATCACCCAAGTGCTGACTTCCTTGACGAATGGACCAAAAGCATCCTGGTTTGACCTCAGGAGAGCCAGGGGAGTTACACCAGTGGCTTTTACCTCACCATTCATTTTGGCCATACTGCCACAACAGGTTACTTAGTATGTATAGTTAATTTGAGGGATTTTTTTTCTACCTGATGGAAAGATAGCTGTGTAATTAATGGACTTGGTAATTTGTTCTTACAATAGGCCATACCGTGACATTGATTGTTAAATAGAACTCTCCCTACTGGAAAAAAAAAATGCATTTAAGTCTGTTAGCATAATAGAGCTCAGTATTTCCAAGAAAATCTGCGTTTGACCTTTGGTGAAGACTAGAGATGGTAGCACCTGTTGCCAGTGAAGCAAATGAAGATGGTGTATCGCTTCTATTTATATGACAGACACCGAGCATTGTAAACATGCTGCTTCTTGCATTAGCACATCCTCAAAGTACACAGAGCTAGTCTAAAAAATATGGAAATCCAAATGGTTAAAATCATACCTACTGTTTGACATAAGTACTATTCTTCACCACGTAAGTAATGGGAATGTTATGTTGTTGCACAACTATTTAGAGCTTCATTTACCTTCATCTTCTTTTCGCTATTTGCAGGACGTCTTGTTCTCTGACAGTGTCCTGAAAAACACAAACCAGATATTATTCCTATCTCTGCTGCTGATATTTGCCCTTGATAAATAGACTTGGTTACGTGGGAACAAATGTTTGTTTCGTAATCCTCCTACAACTGCAGACTTCATTGTATAGGACGAGTACAGAGATTAATTCTCCTATTGGCCAAAAGCTTGTTTCCCAGTATATACTACTCATATGCAACTGTAGAATAATGTTAACCTCAACCTGGGCTGAAATGTTTGGGTTTTTTTCTTTCACTTCTTGGGTAAGATAAAAGGATTATTTATGGATGTATTCCCTCTAGCTTTTCAGTTTGGCTGGGATTGCCATTTTTCCCCCCATGCTGTAGTGTCTAAAGTATTTCTTCTTGGTGGAGGTGAGATTGTTTTGTACTGCAGTGAATTGGTCTTTACTTTGCCTCCTTAAAAGCTTTGATTTTTAAAACTATTTTCTGAGCACATGGCTAAAGTCCCTTTTCCAAAAATGGATTTCTTTTTACCACAAAATGCTGTTATACCACATCTCAAGAGTTAAAGTTTTATCATAGGCAGATTCTATTTTCAGATAGCCTCGTGTGGAGACTATGTTTTCAAAAGCATTAACTCAAACCACACGAATGCACAACTGTTTTAAAATATGAGAATTCACACATGCTTTTTATTATAATGCACATAAAACTGAAGTATAATACAGTAGGCTTTGGCAATAAAACAGAGTACTCAATATATAAATTTTATGCCTAGTTCTTTAGATTAATGAACCTCTTTTCTTGATGAATTGAGCATGAATGAGTAAAAACACAATGATCTGATTAGATACTAAATCAATGGTTTTCTGGCAATTCAAAAAAATTGCCTGTATAGCTCAGAGGTCTTTTTTTTTTTTTTTTTCTGGGACGACTTGATAACCTTCTTCTACTAGCCAAACCACTAAATAGGCATTGTCAATCTCTTCAAGTTCACTATTGTTCTCAGAAAATCACTTCCTTAAGAAATGTCCATATGTTGAGGGTCTCCATTTTACTTTGTGGGAAACAAAATTATGGGTCAAATTCATTTACTCTGTAACTCCACTGAAGTTGGATTGAGCTGGCACAAATATCTCCTAGGGGTGTTATGACAGGGGTGAGGCTGGCTTCACCTTCTCTCTGCTGGCACAAGAAAGGGGGAGATGTCTGTAGTCAATAGCAACACTTGCAGGTGGGGGTGATTCCTCAGGGCTGAGATTTCAAGTTGAACCACTTCATATGTTTGAAAGCTCAGATTTGCATTTAGGAATATAAATGAGGGCAATGATTTTCCAAATTAAGTGAACAGCCAGATGACCTTCTTCTGTAGACAGGGCCCCATATGTGTTTATGGCAGGGAAAGACCTTTTTCATCTTAGAGGCATTGGGAAGGGGAAATACAGATAGGGAGTTGTCATAAGCTAGACAAACCTCCAGTGGCTGGTGGGGAAAGAGTTAATCAGCCCCTTGGTACCAACTGAAGGAACGGCCTGTGCAGCAGGTAGTGATTTGTAGGAGAGTAGAGATGAGCCAGCTGGGAGGAATGAACAGGTTGCTTTGGGGTGGGGGGCTATATAAAAGACTGCCTTAGGAGACGGGTCCTCTAGAAAGGCGCCTTTGCTTCTTGGGATCTTTGATTGTAAGGAGTCACGTCTCAGGCTGTTACCGGCTTGACTGAGGTGAATTATGCTTTGCACTTTTCGTGGGAGTCCTGGTGGTGCTTTTAAAAGGGCCGAGATACTGCCTTGCAGTGAAGGGCTCTGTTTTTAAGGTGAGAGTGCAGTGGTTGTGGTCCTTAGACTCTGCAGCATCCCCTTTTAGTGCTGGGGTTCCCAACTGAAAAGGTCAGCTCGGGTGATGGAGCCATGCAAATGGAGCTATGCCAGGAGCTGGCTGAGATAAAATCTCTCATGGGAAAAAATACTGGGCCTGATTCTCTCTTCTGTCACAGCCTTCTGTAGTTGCTGGTCTAGTGTGAGAGTTATGTGAAGTGAATGATTCCCAGAGGGGTAGAGAACCAGCAGCATCCTGTGTCCAGAGGGGAGCTCTGGTGGGAGGTACATCCATATAAAGGGCGAGTGCTGTGGGGAATGGGAATATCAGCCTTAAAGGCTGCAAGAGGTAAATCTGACAAAGATGTTGACCCCCTCCAAGGTAGAAAGAACGGCTGTTGTAGCGGTGGCTGGGAAATGCAGAGAGTATTCTGTAGTTCTTTTGCCTGGGCTGTGGGAGACTCGTGTTCTGGTTGTGGCTGGCAGAAAGGGCAGGGTAAACAGGGCAGCCCAGGGTTTTTTAGTGCGTGCAGCTGTGTCCTCGCTCACATCAGAGAGGCCTGAAATGGAGGGAGAGAGATAAAACAAGTGGTGGAGTTGAAGAGGGTGGCAGCACTGACACAGTGGTGAGCTGCTGTGTGGGAGCTGCAGGCATGACTCAGATGGACTGGAAGAAAGGAAAGGAGACGTGGTGTGCAAAAGAAAAAGAATAAATAAATAAATTTTAAAAAGCTCAGTCAGAGAGGTCAGCTCTCGAAATGAGCCTGCCAGGGATGGGGGTTCTGTTCCGGGATCCTTTACATCCAGAATCCGCCATGGCGTTCACAGACCTCTGTCTGGTCCCTTTTCTTCCTCACTAGTGTCTTCCACCCCTCCCCCTCCTCCTTTGTCAGGCAACTCGTTAACACTTATTAGCAAGCATCTTCAAAAGGCCAGGAGGGGGGAAAGGATGGGAGGGGAGCTGAGATGGCTAAAGGAAATGATTAGGAGATTCCTTTTCCTTTCTGCCTATTCAAGCTTTAATGACCAGCCCTTGCTCTGTCTGTGCCCTGCATTGTTATCCAGCCCTACCCCAGGATCGCAGCACCCCTGCTACCCCCGGCACTGATCTGCTCTGACATCTGGGGCACTGCAAGTGCCCAGAGCATCTAACCTTTCTCATGCTGGGGGAGCTCACTGGGCCTTAGTCTTCCAGCTGCATTTGGCGCTAGTGCCAGTGCTGTGCCAGCACTGGTTTGGTCTCCTGCTGGTTCACTCCTCTGAGTATACCTTCTTAATCAATGTCATCGGTGCTGGGCTGCCTCACTTGGTCTGCCCTTGTGTGATCCTGCCTAGAGACTGATCTCTATTTATGTCTAAACAGGGCTTGTAAATCCTGAGTATCCAGCGTCAAGGACCAAGAATCTGCTAGGCAGCAAATGGGCTGGTTAGTGACCTGGATTGTGCTTGCTTGAGGTGGAGGAAGGAGGGTTTAATAAAGGTGACAGAATTTGCCCCATAGCTTTCTATATCTGCCATGTAATTCCAGTTGCAATGTGTGTTCTATGGTTTCTACTCGAGCTAGTTATCTAGAGCTGAGCCCTAATCCCATCCAAGTGGATGGCAGAGCTCCCGCTGGCACTGGGAGAAGCAGGCTGGATCAGCAGAGGCTGGCTGGGCAGCTCTGTTGTGGAATGTGGGTTATATTTATGTTTTGTTTTGTTTCTGTCCATCAGAGTCTTCAGACTGGGGTTTTCTTTTTCCACCCTTTCCAAGCAATGGTAACAGAATTACAGATTCTCTGCTGTTTTCTATGCATTAGTGAACTCCCCATGAAGGATTTTTCTATCAAAAGACTCCTGTAACTTGGTCATGGCAACCCACTCCTACCCTACTCCCTTACCACCTGGCAGACTGAGTACTTTTCAGAAGCTGCTTATGTTCTGCATCTACTGAGAACTCTGTAGGAATAAAATACCAGCAAGTGCACATCATCTTTTCACAAAGCTCTTGTCATTTCCTGTAGGAACGGCAGCTTGGCAGTAGGAGAACTGGGTACCAGCCCTCCCAGCAACACATGACAGAGCAGGCAGGTGACCTTTGGTGCAAAGTTCCTGTCTTGCAGAAGGCTCATGGATTTCCTGCCCTCCTGAATGCTCTTTTAACCTGTGGGTATGTCTGTAATTGTATGTACAAGGCAAAGCCTTGATCCCAAGGATGGGTGCTCAGAGACAGAGCCTTGAAATGTAATTTGAATATCTATGTGTGTGTTACGGGCTAGAGCTAAGAGGTCTAGGACACTTCCAGAAGTCAGATCTGGCTCTGAAAGGCACCACTGCATCTGCTTTAGGCCTTGTTACAGACCTGTTTTCTCTATTGGGCTTCTTTGGGATCTCCTTCTCCTGAGTTACTACTGTAGACATGTATTTACAAATGACTTTGTGGCCACCTGCTAGTAACCTGGAAAGAGCTTTTGACAGGGCTTGGTTGTACAGAGAATAGATGTGATTCTTTAATACATTATTAATTTATATCAATATAAAGTAATTTGCTCTAGAAGTTGGTGCTCTGAGGGCTCTGGCTCACTCCCTTGGGATGTGAATTCTCTGCAGCAGTGAGTCTGTGTGGAGAGAAATAGAGGCTTGCTAAAACCAGGGGAAGTTTTACTACTGAACCCAAGCTCTTGTGGATTAGCCCAGGTAGTTCCATGACTTTTGTGTCAGCATTAGAGATGAGTGCAACTTTGAAATGAAAGTAGAAGAAAAAAAATGGAGTGATTTAGCTTGTTCTGTCTTTTAGCTTGTAGAACAAACCTTGGATAATGTAGGGGATAATCAGGGTGAAGAGGCACTGGTGGCTGGCTGGAGTACCTCTGCTTGTATGCAGCCCGTGGGCACCTTCCTTCACACCAGTTCATACCAGGTTCCTTCTTTCAACAACTTGTTATTACAGTCTGCTGAAGGTGTGAGAGGATCTCCTCTGTGACACTAGCTGAGGTTTTAATTTTGAAAAAGAAGGGGGCAAAAAATAAATTTTGAGATGCATACTGGAAAATTGGAACTACACATGGGAAAAGGAAAAAAAAACAAAACCAAACACACCAGCAGAGAAGATCTGGTGAGCTGGAAAAAATAGAGAATTTTTTTAGTGTTTTTCAGAGTTTATGTTCTTTATTGACTACTTATTCCATGCAGCATTTTGGAAGGTATTTGGCAATTGTATAATATCAATCTGTAGGATACCCTGTAGTCAGATGCCATAACCTAGATTAACTTGACTGCTTTTACAGAAATAGTTGCTAAAAAAACATACGCTGATTTATGTGTCAGTTTAAAACTTGTTTGGGGAAACAGAGCTGTAGAATACAAAAAATATGTAGGACAGAGTGCAAAAGTTTTATAGCTTCTTAGTATGAAAAGAGGGGTAAATTTCAATAACATTTTACTAACACAGCCTTTTTAGCTCTATAAACTGGTAACAGTGCTAAAATCCCCTCTTGGGAAATAATGTCACATATCTTGCCACTGAGAGATAGTACTTCAGGATGTTATGAAATGCTGGTGGAGTTAATCAGTTGCTCATCAGTTGTTCATTTGCAGCTGAAACTGAAGATAATCAGATGATCATTTTGACTTGCAGGCAGTTTTGTGGTGAACTTGGTGCCTAATCTGTAAGATTGGTAAGGAATTATTTTATTACTGTGATATAAACAGGTCAACTCATACTCAACTTTACTGGCAGGGGACCAACTGATTGGTGCTGAGGTGCTTGTGTGGGGCCTGAGCAAGCAGCACTGGTTGGTGCTGGGCACTGATGGCTCCTCTCTGGCTTCCTTGGCCCCAATGCTGTTGGCATTTATGGAGGGTTCTCTGCCAAGCTGAGGTTTCTGGGGAGCATCTGTAGCAGCTTTTGTAGGACCTGGTGTCCCAGTACAAACTTCTGCCGGTTCATCACAGTCCTGTTTTCCGCTGTTTGTGGCAGAGGCATCCGATGGTTCCCTGTGTCTCTTCCTCCCTGAAGCATGAACTCCACATAGCGACGGGCAGCTCTACTGACTAGCTTGTTGCCTTCCTGTAAATGACAGTTTTCCCCCAGTGGAAAAGGAACTGTTTCGGTGATATAATCCCAACGAATGAAGGGGTTTTCTTAATTAAAGTAATAATCCGAAAGTTGTCATTGATAAGCATGTAAACAAGCTGATTGCAGTGAACACATGAATAGCTCTAATGAGCACGTGTGGGTATTAAATTAACCATGGTTCACAAGCCATGCATAGCTATATGGTTATTTAGAAATAACTACTTTCCCCTTGTGCTTGACTTTGCTTGCCACCCCAAAAATCTTGTGTTGCACAACAAAAAGGAAGCTGTTTCTCTCATAAGAAGAGGACTTTTAAAGGAAATCGCTGCTCTTAAGGTGGCTGGGAATGCAGCCTGTGCTGTTGTATCTTTTTTATTTTTCCCCCCTCTAAGTGAAGTGCAGCCTGGTGGGTAGAGCACTGGTGTTCAGCATCAGCCTTTGCTTGCTGGTGAGCTGTTGCAGGGCCCTTGGAGGAAGCACTCTATTGCTGGCCTTGGTGGAGTGCCCGATCTGCAGAATGGGAGAACAATGGCTCTCGCAAGGCTGTCGTGCTGTTAACGAGCTCCTTGGAGGAAGGGCCCTACAGAAGTGCAAATTATCTTCTTACTTGCTGTTAATTATTGATATATTTATTCATTGCAATAAGCAGGATGGAAATAGTAGGGTGATGGTAGGCTCAGCTGATCTGTGAGTGGGAGTGTAGTGGCTTGTGACTATCCCAAGGAGGTAGCCACTGGACCTGCAACTCTGGTCTGTTGACCATGCCTTCAGCTTCATGCCTTCAGCTTCATGCCTTCAGCTTCATGCCTTCAGCTTCATGCCTTCAGCTTCATGCCTTCAGCTTCACCTGATAGCTTTCCAGGCCCAGGAACATCTCCATGATTTGACTAAAAGGGTCTTCTATCTACTAAAGGTCTTATGTGCATGCCTTCTATCTACTGGAAGGGAAGCAAAGTCTGAGTGCTACTTGTATTCTGGCTGGCTTTTCTGGGTGATTCTGTCTGCAGTTTAAAATGGCAAAGAAAGACAGAATTTCAGTGTGTGGTTTAGCTTCCAGAGAGTAAAGTACAGCTGCTTTCTGGATCCAGAGGTGGTCAGAGTTTGTGTATTGCTGTGTACTGGAGGCAATTGGATCTGATTTCTTGTTTTAGTAGCAGATCATTCTCCTTTGCTGATAGAATCCATGGGTACCAGGCTGATACAGGCTATAAGTATCTCCTGCTCTATCTGTACATAGTTAATGGTTTCTGATCCCCTGGGCTGGCTTCTTGCTTAAAGCAGCACTCTGATGTTGCTGGAAAGCTTGTTACAGTGTGGGTCCTGCTCTTCCTGAGAGGCTTGGTGCTAAACAAGTCTCTTCCTTGAAAGAAAACAGAACAAAAACCCCACAAAGCAACAACTCCCTCCCCCTGCCCTGTCGTGTCCCCCCCCCCCCACCCACTTTGTTTGTGGTTTGGCTTTTTTTTTTTTTGGGGTGCTCTTGTTGGTTGTTTGTGGGGT
>JANHGN010008868.1:17684-76359 GCA_024605025.1 Megaceryle maxima
TAGCTTACTAAGAGAGGGAAGGAGCCGGGAACAGCAGCGTACAGGGCAGTTAATGTCATGTGGATTCAGTGCCTATGGGCTTCCCTTTCCTCACAAAGGAAAGCTGGTGTTGCCCTGCTTTTTATGAATCTCTCTCCTGGCACCATTATGTCTGTTGAATTTGCACAAGTCCAAGCTAGCTATAGGAGGTAAGGTGTGCAAATCTTCTTGTCCACTGCCTGCAATGAGAGCAAGATTTGGACTTCAGGATCCCATGGGGGGTTACGACCTTCAGGTATATTTCTTCTGCCAGGCAGACCAAGGCTTGCTCCAGATTCCTGGTTTCAAGGTTTGTCAGGAATTGCCATTTCACAGTGCTAGAAAAGAGTCTGCATGTATGCCATATAATTAATGCCAGGAAATTCTAACTCCTGAGGCTATAGGGTTAAACAAATATATGTCACCATTAAACTTGAATAATAAGAGGTTAACTCATTAGGAAAAGAACACTCTTGATGTGCTTAATGGAGGGAGAGGGCATTATCTCTTGCAGCTCCTTGCAACCCCTTATGTTGGTTTAACTTCCCGTTTTGAGTGTTAATTTTTCTTCTATAAAATACTTTACACCCCCACCTACACACCTCCCAAGCTGATCTCTTGTGTATTCTATATGGGTCTTCTTTTGATTCCTAGATCATTGACATGCTTGACTCCTTTGGAGTCTTTAAAAATTATGTCCTGCTTTGCTGATGGTTTGTTGCATACTTAAAAGTAATATGCAGTGCAGAACAAAGCAGATCTTGAAAACTGCTCTTTTGAATGTCCAGTAGCAACAATTCACATGCCTGTGTCTTTCCTATTTAATCCTTACATTCCTTGGAGAAAAAAAAAAAAAAAAGCATTGCAGTAGCAGGAAGGACCTGGAGATGTTGTCATAAACAAGTGACCTGCAAATATAATGGTTTTCAAAGTGATTTAAAGTGATTTAATTGTAACAGTACACACAAAAAATAATTTAGAAGACCTTGTATTTGCAGTTCCTCAAGCCAATCAATTTACAACAGCTGTCACTAGCCTGTAAGCCTCTGCTTGGAGTCGTTCTGGACCAGAGGCTTGCTGGATGTGCTCATACCTGGCTGTTCACAGTGTTCAGTGCTCACTGATAATTATTACTGTAGAATGGGCTTCTTGGGTCAGGCAAAAGATGCCAAATTTCAGAGGAAAACAGATGAAGTATACACTTCATACACATATGAATATAGCCAAGGCAAAAGCTTTGAAGCCTAATAGTTCTTTGATGGTGGCATGAGCAAACCTTATTCCAGTGGCTGTGGCTCTGGAATGCTTTTGGTGTTCCCCAAATCATAGAAATGGCTTGGGTTGGATCATCTAGTTTTAACTCTTCTGCCACAGTCAGGGACACCTATCACTAGACTGGGTTGCTCAAAGCTTTATCCAACCTGATCTTGAACACATCCAGTGATGGAGCATCCACAACTTCCCTGGGCAACCCGTTCCAATGTCTCACTCATTGTGAAGAACTTCTTCCTACTTCTAGTCTGAATTTACCCTCTTCCAGTTTGAAGCCATTACCCCTCATTCTATCACTACAAGCTCTTGTCAAATGTCCTCCTTCAGCTTTCTTGTAGGCCCCCTTCAGATACTAGAAGGCTGCAATAAGGCCTCCCCAGAGCCTTCTCTTATTCAGGCTTAACAACGCCAACTCTCTCAGCCTGTCCTCATAGGAGAAGGTGTTCCAGGTGCTATTGCTATTTGAAGAGAACAGGTATTCTTGCCCGAAGTTATAACTTTGATAAACTGATTGCTCCCTTCACCTTGGATAGTGGTGGAAATGTCAGCTCCAGATCCTTCATCCATTTCCTCCATCTCTTCTTCCTTGATGAGAATTGGCCCTGCATTCTAGGGTGCTGTTGATGAGTGGAAATGTCTCTGGGAAGTAGAAGGTACATTGCTTTCATGTTTGGGAGACTCTCTTGGAGAATTTTTCTCATCTCCTTAAGTGTTTCTCAATCCTTAAGTGTTGCACTTCTGAATGGGGTGAGTCTGGGTCCTTGGGAAGTTCTGGCACTATGAAGACAATCTTATTGCCGGTCATGCTTCTGTCAGTGATTAATTCAAGCCTTGGCTTCATATGGTCTAACTAAGCTGTTGATTTGTACAGTTTGGTCCAATCACGGAGATCAGAGTTGTCCTTTGTATGGCTTTTGTAGAACTGAGACTATTTTTTTTTCTTTTCTGAGATTAGTTTCCTAAATGACAGGAACAGATTTAACTAAATAATTTACTTTTGGTAAACTGAGCACAGAGATCATCTGATTCTGTGGCAACCAAATAGGAAATTTTTTGATGTTGTTATTTATGTTCCGGCTCTTTTGTAACAAGCATCTCAGTGTCTCTGGCTGTGGACTCCTTAGACTTGGCAGCTAAAAAAACATCTAGAGAGAATTTGAAGTTAGGGGGTTATGGGGTACAGAAGGGGGACCCAGTGTATTCCCGACCTTTGACCCACTTAAGAAATTAATTTGTTTATGGAGCAGCTACATGTTTGAAGCAGCTCTGTCTGGGAACAGTTCTAGCCATGGAAAAGACAAAGTGTACCCTCAGACTGTGTAGTAATGCATTTCAAGGCAGAAAAAATGGTAATTTATAACTCGTGCAGCTGTATAAGCTCTCAGTAGAATCAGTGATGGAACACTTTATTTTGTGGATCACCTGAGAATAGCCTGTCTTCCCAAAGCTTGCAAGCTTGTGGAGAAAAGATGCAACAAGTCTGGGAAACACTTCCAAAGCAAGGAGGTTTCCAATAGCAAATAATAAAGCAACGCTGTCAGCCAAAGATGGGAAATGGACATTTTTGGCTCCCGTGTTCTCCATGGCTCTGCATCTTTCCTGTATGTGGGAGTGTACATGTACGTGGAGCCGTATAAATAATCACATGCCAACATATTCCATGTGGTGTAGAGGTGGCCTTAGAGTGACTGGCTTCTGGGATGTGTAGGTGCTCTGCTCAGCATAAACACTTGCATGTTCTCAGAAAAGCTGAAGAGCCCATCCTGTGGAACGATCCAGAGATCCAAGCTGTTCCATATGCTGCAGCAGGGTAGAGGAAATAGCACCTTTTTTAAGTAACATATTTTTGTTGAATTTACTGTCTGTTATATGGGCAAATTAATCTCTATGTTTCTGTCAGGTGTTTCATACAAGACTTCTGTAGCAGCAGCCCAAGCATTTAGATTTTTGTCTTTATTTTTATTGGCCTGGTTTCCACTTTAACAAATTCACAGCTTGTGAGCTATTGCTGGAAGATTCAAATGTGCAAAACATTAAGGAAGGACTAAGCACAGTCATCTTCTTAATTTGTGCCCTGTCTTCACTACTAATAGTGTGTAACATCTGACTACAGTAATGCCTAGAGCACCAGCTCCTGTAAGCCCCGTTGTGGTGGGTGCCATATGGGTGGGAGGGGGAATTCCTGCCTTCTGGGGTCTTAAGTGGAAACTAAATGAGACAGGGGCTGGGGGAAAATGCCACAGTGGGGAAAGAGAGGCAGTGACTTGGTCACACGGCAGATCAGTGGCAGAACAGGGAATGGAATTAGGTCTCTGTTGGAATACTTAGTCACATCTAGGCTCATTTTTCAGGGTGCCTTGAGGTAGAATATGTGACTTCTTACAGTACCTTTTTGCCCCATTTTATTACAAGCCCACGAATGAATTAGCTGCTACCTGCTAATTAGTGAATGCAGACAAGGACAAATCCTGCTCAGACTCACCTCGGCTTGCCTGAGGTAAGCTTAATGCTGACCATGACTTTTCCTCATTTCTACTGACCAGTTAGATGCTGTGCCAATCTTGATTAACTTGGTAGTTTTAAAAACTGAATTCAATTAATTTCATCAGAGAGACAAGCCCTCTGGCCATGCAAGTTTGCAGGGAGAGGCACAGAAAATGGGCTTGGATCACTACCTGCATTTCTCTAGAGTCATTGAAATCATGCCCATTAGTTCATAATCTGAAAGTACAGATATAAAGCTGACAGATATGGCAGAAGAAATCACACTACTGTGTTTCATAGAGGGCCATGATATAGAAGCTATGCTTTAAGTGGAAATGCTGACTCTTGATATGAAAGAGCCTCTTCTACAGATCCAACACATTAGTAGTGATAAACAGACCTTCCAATGGATGTTGAGTTAAGAAAAAACAAGATGGATTAATACAGGCATTCATCTTCACTGTCAGTTTAATATCAAGATAATTTTATTTGATAGTTCAATGTAATAAACTCCTCTTTTCCTTAATACATATTTGGGAGAAGTAGGCAATATTGTAATATGATAATTAGCCATATTTGCCTTTACTATGTGTGAATAAGATTAATATACTAGAGTGTTCAACCTAATTGATCTATTACATGATAGGGACTCACAACCAGACTGCAAATTACAGTTTAACCCCCCAAAGGGCTAGACTTGTTTAGAAAATGTGCGAGTCTTTAAGAGATAAAATTAATAGAACTGACGCTGACCTAAATATTCAGTGTTATTAATTGTATCAGTGGCTTGTGCTGCTTTTATGTGCAACGAGGAAGGCAGCGTGTTTAGAAAGGAGTGGGTTTATGACAGCAGTGGGAAGGGTGGCTAACAGAAAACATGACAATTATTGCAAACCAGGTTTCCTGGTTAAAAAAGTGATTGTCGCAGGCCCTTAAAATTGCTATTCCATGTGGTTGTGATTAAACAAATCATCCGTGCAGCGCGTTTGGAACATAATGGCTCTGTGGGAAAAAAAATGTAAATCAGGTTTTTGTATTAATGAAAACAGTTTAATATGGTTTTAATGACCCATTTTTCAGTCTTCACCAGAAAGTAATTACCAGTTAGATAGTTAGTGCTCTGGGCTTTGTTCTGGCTCTCAGAACTCCTTCAGCCAGTCACCCGGGGGAGTCCTGCCGTGCTTCGTGGGCAGCTGTGGGCTAGTGACCCAGCAGCACTGGGGACCTTCTCCACTGCAGCTCCCTGCCCTCTGCTTTGTGGTGCATGAGGGACAAGTGAATCTGCCTCTACATTTCCTGTTTATTGCTGATAAAGCCAAGGGTAAGCCCATAATGAGAAAGAGCAGCTGCCCCTGAAAACAAAACTGGGGAGAGCTGGCTGTGCCTAACAGCTGCTCTCTAGGAGCAGGCCAAGGACGGGCAGCTGTGAAAGAACATCTGGGCATGGTGGGTAGCAGTGCACGGACCTGAATGTGGGCAGCTTCCCTCCTGAGGGAAGGTGCTGCTCAAAAGTGTACTGCTAGCATGGAGAGCCAGCAGGTTCAGATGGCCATGACTTGTTCATCTCCAACAGAAATGACAAGTGGAGATGCCATCCACTGGGGAAGCTGAGACTGGGACCCAGGATTTGTGGATTCTTGTGCACTTGCCAATCCAGTAACCTCACTGCCTGTCTGCTCTTGTGTATAGAAGCAAACATCTGACTAAATGACTGAGGTCTGCATGTTTTTAAAGCTTGGAAAGGAGTACTGGGCAGTGACTGTTTATTCAGAATGAGATTAGTGGATTAGTTTCTGTTGCAATGCTGCCCAGTGCTGGTGCTCGCCCTCTAAGAAGGACACTGCAGTGGATTCAGAGCAGCCATCAAAGCAGGTAAGGCACTGATGGGCACCTTTGCATCTTTCACTTTAGGAGTGCGTAACATTGGAACCTCTTGCTGAGGAATGTGACGAGTTAATTGTCATTGGAAATTTTAATATCAAGGCAGGATGTTTTCCTCTAGAAACCTGCTGCAGAGGCTTAGAGTATGCTCATCCTGTTGCTATTGGATTTGAGGCAGGATGGGGCTTGGAGAAGTTCTGTGTGCTGCACTAGAGTGAAGACCAGGCTATTGTGATGGTCTGGCTTGGCCTGTGCATTCAGGGCTCATCTTTCTGAGCTTTCTGATGGAGAAAAGGCCAATGCTACCTCATTCATATGGACATAAAGAGAATGAAGCTTACGTTCCAGGTCAAATCTAGAGGCTGCAGAATTTCTAATTTCTGGATGTTGGGCTCACTGCACTAGGTTAGTGGATTTGTGAGTGTCTCTTTGCAACAGTAGCTGTGGGTCAGCCTGGTGAGATGTCGCAGCACGTGGTGGGGGAGCACTTGTGCAGAACCTGTGTGAGTTGTTACTGCAGGTGGCTGGGCAGGAGGTATCAAGAGTTGGCCTTTTAGCCTGTAAATTGGATGCAATACTGGTCTCTCTTAAATGCTTAGGGGAAAGATACATTTTTGGCTTATTTTGACTGGGAAACACTGCAATGTGAGATCAGTTGGTAGAGAGGGATGAGACTGTATTCAATGTTCCTGATGATATTGAGAAATAAAGTAGCTTGAGGGCAGTGAGTGAGAACAGACGGATATTTTGAGGGAGGGAAGGACCCTTCAGACTTTATTTATCCATTGTAAAGAAACATATGAAAGTAAACAGAAATCAGTTTTCTAAAGACCTCTCCCAGGTCAGCTATAAGGGAAAAAATGTGACACAGCTCAATGCCATACACTGCAGACTTTGTCAAGGATATAAAGAAACCTATTGCTTTATTTTTATTTTTGAAGTGGAAGTGGTTCACAAGGTATACCAGGGAGATGATTCAGTGCTTACAGTTGTGACATGTCAGAGTCTCGTAAGCTCAAAGACGACTGTCTTTATTGTGTTTTCCTTTTCATCTTCCAAACTTTGAGCCCCTGTGTTCCTATCATTTTCCTTTCCAATGTGAAATAAGGAGCATATTCTAAACAATGGTGCTCTTTTGATACATGCCATAATAAAGAAACACTGACTTGGAGAACAGTAGATCATAGCTGTCCACAAAGAAGTACAGAGGGGTGCTAATCCTTTTGGCATGGCACTGCAGCAGTTGCTCCTGCTGGCTGATGGAAAGCCAACAATTATTTTTCCTCTTCTAACATAACAGGGACAAAGAAACTTCCCTTAGCAACCTGTCTCTGCCCTAATTTGTGTTGCAGCTTTTTAGGGAAGGGAGCAAAAGTCATTTTAGGAGCTATTGAAGGACGTCTTCCTCTTTCATAGCTCCTGTATGCTTTTGGCAAGTGAAGTAGAATGCATTTGTGGGGCACGCCAATGGCAGCAGCCTGCAGAGGGCTCAGGAAGGACTTATTCGCCTCCTCGGTGATGGCACAACTGCTCTGAGATCTTGCCAAACAGGGAAGGTAGGAGGCATCTTGTGGACCCAAGGGAGGGCTGCTCTGTGGGTTGGACTACAGGGATGGTGGGGCTGTCCCCTTCAGAAAGGGAGGTGACAGGGCCAGGTTAGGAAGCCAGAGCCCAGGGCTTGTGGGGCCACATGTTGGGTTGAGCTTTATGGCAGCAGACAACTCTGCTGCTGCTGCAGTGACCTTGGGGGTAATGCCATGGGGAACCAGTTATGATGATGTTGAGGAAGAGCTCTGGGGACTGTTGCTCTTGCTCCTACAGACAGTAATTGTGACTCAGAGGGCTCTGGTGCCCTGTCTCACCCCTAGGAGCTGCTGCATCATCCCTCTTTAGAAGTGCTTTGTAATTCAGATGTTTTCTTTCTGCCTCAAACAGAATGACTTTTGCTGTCCTCTTGCATGTTGGGCATGATGGCAGCTCCCTGCTGAATGCTGAGCTGTGATGGAAGACTGAAGATGCGTAACACATGTGAAGCAAAAGCTATTAAAAGAAGTTTTGTGGGGCTCTTTCACATGGTTAGTAAGAATACATGGTCAGATCCAAGCTGACTGACCCTGACTGGCCACCAGTACTGCCAGGTTGGGGTATCCTGTGTAATCCCACAAGGAACAGAAAATTTCATCAAGGGTAGAAAATTTGCTTACTTTTGCTCCTGTGTATGTCTCAGGATGAAGCAAGGACGTGCCAACAAATGGCACTTGATGTAATATGGGGGGAATGAGGGGCTAGTGCCCAGAGGTGCCACACTGCTGTCCTGAGTGCTTACAGCATGGAGAAATCCTGCCAGTGCTCAACTGGTGTGTACTTCCTAACACTGGCTTGACCTGGGATGCCTGTTCTGATCAGGACAAAACAGTTAAAAGTTGGCTCCTATGTATGACAGTTTGAGCTGCCTGGGTATTTTAACTATGAAATAATCTCATCTCCTTTTGTTCTCCGAAAGGGATCTCTGGGCTTTCAGAAAGATTTTTGTGCCTCTCTCTGTGACTGTCTCATATTAGGGAGGAAAGTGCTCGGGTCACGGGCTGTCTTTTCCTCTGTGGCTATAACAGTGTTTAGTGTTTAATGGTTCTGGTTTCTGATCGAAACCTCTCTATGCTTTATTGCACCATGAGTAAAAAGTAATGAGATTGGCCAAAATAAGAAAGCCCCGGGAATCTCCTTCAGCAGGAGAAGGGAAGTTATTGTGCCTTTGTACTTGGCACTTGAGGCCTCATCTCAAATACTGTGTTCAGTTCTGGGTCCCTTCTTATAGGAAAGACATTGAGATGCTGAAACTTGTCCAGAAGAGCTACCAAGCTCGTGAGGGGTTTATAGAACAAGTTGTATGAGGAGAGGCTGAGGGAGCTGGGTATGTTTAATTTGGAGAAGAGGAGGCTGAGGGGGGACCTCATTGCCCTCTACAGCCATCTGAAAGGAGGTTGTAGAGAGGTGGGTGTTGTTCTCTTCTCCTTAGTAACTACTGACAGAGGAAATAGTCTGAAGTTGCAGCATGGGAAATTTAGATTGGATATTAGGAAGAAATTCTTCACAGGAAGAGTGGTGAGGCACTGGAACAACCTTCCCGGGGAGGTGGTTGTCACCATCCTTGGAGGTATTTAAGAAACAGGTAGACCTGGTGCTTCAGGACATGCTCTTGTGGCAGCCATCTAGGGGGTTATTTTGTGGTTTTGAAGTCATGTTTGATATGGGTATTTAGGTGGGGATTTTTAAGGTGCTGTTTTGTTTGGTGTTTTTTTTTTTCTTATGGGTATGGTTAGACTCTGATCTAGGAGGTCTTTTTCAACGATGAATATTCTGTGAATTTTTATTTCTCTACCAGACTGAGCTTAGAGTTCCCCATCCCTTGAAGGGGGTGGGAGTATTGCCACAGCCAGTGGGGTGGCTGAGTGTGAAGCACATGATGAGCCTTTATAGAACGAGGGTTTAACTCTTCCATGACCTGCTATCGCTGTGCTTGGAAGCTGAACAAACTTACTGCCGCTGTAGCCAGCCCAATGTTCCAGCTGCACTAAACCAAATATGGCACTGCTTTCCTAGGCTCAGCTGCTCCTGCTGGCAGTGCTATGACCCTGTCCCCCTGATATGCCACTTGCCCACTCTACTGGGACTAGCAGATTTTGTCAAAAGAACCTAAAATGAATGTGCCAAAGCCTGTGGATAGTTGGCAGATATTGTTATTTCTAAGCTCCTAGTCTGAAAACCTCCCTTGCTTTTTCATTCCTTTCTCCTTCTGATCACAGTGATGCTCTCCTCTCAGGAGGCCACATTCATCCTTTTATTTGCCCCATTAAATGCTGTTCTGTCATTCTCTGACATTTGTCTCTGTTAGGCCACTTCTGTCTGTGTCTGTCTTTGATGGCCAGATGGTTGGGAGCAGCTCTATATCTGGAAGACAATTGGGGACACCAAAAAGCAAGAATTTTAGGTCTTAGCTGGACAATACTTGATTTATCTTGTTCCTGTCACTGTGATATTGTTTTATATCTTTTTATAGATATGTCATCTTTCTTTTAAAATTAATGTTTGGGAGGGTCAGGCTCTGATTTAGATCAAAGTGCTGTGACTTCATGGGGCTGTTGAAGATTTCTGAGCCCAGTGCTGGGTCGCTTGTCTCCTGAAGTCCTTTGGCCCAGACTCTGGGCCATGCTTATGTAGCTCAGTAGTCCTGCTTGTGCTAGGTCTGAGCTCTCTCAGCTGTGGTGTGGGAAAAGCGGGAAGGAGCGAGTTCCTTTGGGCGGTGATGTGCAGAGCTTGCGGGCAAGGAGTAAGATCACAGGGGGTGTCTGTTCTTAATAAAATTTTGCAGATTGGCTTTCTGGAGCTGGGAGATGGTCTGAGGAGGTGGAGATCTCCTGAAAGCAAAGCCCTCTGTCTTCCCAAGGAGGCCTACTCGGGTGCTGTCTTAGAGGAGCTCAGGGAGTTTCAGAGCAGCTGCGTGGGAGGAGAAGAGGGATTTGTGGTTCAGCTTCTGGGAATTAAAAAAGTGTTGAAATCTTGCCAGCCAAAAATGAGATCCTTGTATAACTAGGGTGAAATTAGCCACTGAAGTCAGTGGCAGTTTTGTTCTGGACTTCAGCAGCAGCAAGATTTTTATCCCAGTTGTGTGTGGGGGGGAAAAGTAAGAGTTCTATCCACGGTGGTGTTTGCTACTGAAGCTCTATAGTATGAACACCTTTGTAGGAAGTGTCACAGCAGCAGAGCCAGAGCACTCAGGCTTATGTGTGGGTGTTCAGACAACACAGGAAAAATGCTGTGCAGGTCTTTGTAGGGTTAAACTCCCTATGCTCCTTTTCATAGTCAGGAGACAGTGTGGTCCAGTGTGGACCAGTCCCTGACTTCAAACCTGGCTTTTCCTCTGGAGGGAGGAATCTGTTTCATCTCCCCATGATTTTGTAACCTGCCTGATCTGTTGGTGCAGTGAACAGTATCACAAATATTTCTCACCCATACAGGGAAATCAAATTACAGTTAAAAGGAACCAAGTAAAAAGTCATTAATGAATTCTATTAGAATACCAAGGACTTGCAGAAATCTCTGTTTGGGGTTGATACATGAGTACATACCAAAAAACTAAGGTAAATTAATTAATTGCCAATTTATTTTATTTTTTTTTCAGTAAAACATGATTTTAATTGGGTACTTTGGTCAGGAGATGGTGCTGTAAATATGTCCAGTTGTCTTTTACACTTCTCTAAGCATCCCTAGTGCTGTGGTATTGAACTCTGAAAGCTGATTGCCCTGAAGATCTGTTCTGCTCGGAGATCTTCCCTGTGTAGCTCTGAGAAGAGGAATGAATTATATGGTTGAGGAGCTGTCAAGCAGTTTTTATACTTCAGATTTGGTCTCCTGGTGATTTGCTATCACCTGATCTTCCCTAGCAATGAGGAATTGTCCTACAGTTTGCCCTCCCCTGCCACCAAAGGCTATGCTATTTGGGCAAAACCCAGGCAACTGGTATCAAGCCTCAAGCACCAAGCTGTTGTACCATCAGAAACAGAGCTGTAGCAAAGCTCCTTTTAGTAATGTGAATTCCTGCTGACCTTAGCAGTAATATTTTATGTCTTGCATGCTTGAGGTGGCTTGGATAAGTACCCAGTAGGGAAAGCTGGCTGTAGACATGTCTTCACAAAGCATTTTGTCTCTAATCTGAGACCCAAATACAGAATCTAATAGGATCTGCTGTGTCCACTAATAACTCCTGGAGGATTGCTAGAGAGATAACAAACCATTAATGGGCTGCTCTTAATTGTCTCTAATTTGTATAGTCTTCACTTAATAGATGTCTTTTTTATGTGTGCTTAACAGTAAAAAAAAAAAAAAGGCAATTTAAATGCCTGGAGAGAAAAATAAGCCCCAAAAGAAACTGCAGCTAAATGGCAATGCATATGTGACAGTAGATAAAATACATATGCTAATAGACCACTGCCAGGCCATGTACTATTTCTGCCTTGTAACGCCAAGAAACAGATAATGGCTTTGAGGTACAGTGTTCTCTCTGGTTTTTTTTTTTTTTTTTTCAGGTTGCTAAAGCTGAGCATGGTCAATCTGTGTCTCTTGCTGTCTTGCCACACAACGTTAACTGTGTTAGCTAAACTGGTGCAGTGTTATATCCAGCAGCCTAATGACTGGGCAACCTGTCCTGGCTTAGCTGCCCAGTGAGCTTCCAGTGTGGGAGTGCATCTTGTGTGGTGTGGTACAGGGACTGAACGTGGGCTGTGGAGCATGATCACTCTGTGAAAACTTACTTCGTGTTGGCTTGGGACACCAAGCCCCTAGGGGACTGCCCTCTGACAGCAGTGCTGGAGCTCAGAATCTGGGGGTGTGTTTAAAAGCATTGCTGTCTGGGCTGTGCCTTCTGGTAGAAGGGGCTGTTTTGCTTAACGGTTCTGGTGGCACCTTTTTGTAAATAAAGAGTTAATGACTATAGTGGAAAACACTTGAAATTCTTTTTGATAACTTCAAAAATGTTTTCAATAGCAGCTGAGTTGTCAGAAAATATTTACATAAGTGCATCTGTGAACCTCGCTACAATATCTTAAGATCTGCGGTAGCTTTGTCACTTCCTTACAAATAGCTCTGAGCGATCTATTATGTAAAAAGATTCAGTTTAATTTACAGGAAGCCTTACATTTTTCTCCAAGTACTATGCTTAGTTAATCTTTTTTAAAAAACTACTGTGGCTTCTTTTAATGCTTCTTTACAGAAGCCTGAATGATTTGTAGGGAAACATCCCACCTTTTTATTAGGCTGCCTGACTTGGGGAGGGAGAAGCGAGCAATCCTTGGGTAGGCAAGCTGTTATCAAAGCCTTCCTGGGAAAACACTGAGGTGATGCTGGCAGCTGGTTAACTCAGTTTAAACTTCTCCTGTTGATGAACTCTGAGGTGCTACCAGCATCAGCAATGCCCGGAGGAGCGCAGGTTTCACCCTGCTGCGTATCTGGGTGGAAGCCTCTGGGGCTGGTGGTGGCTGCTCCTACTCGACACCTGGTGCAGGGACTTCTGGCAATGAGTTGGCAAATTCCTGCAAACTTCAGCGCAGCTTTTGGAGGTTTTATTTTATTCAGAAAGCTCTAGGTATTTGTGCAGTGACTTTTGAAAAAAGGAATAGGCAGCATCTTTGTTCAAAGGCCTGCTGCTCATGCCAGCTTAATGTTGTTTTCTAAAACTGCTGTTACTACTTGAAGCCTCTGTGTGTCTTGATTCTGAAACAAATGGCTGACGTTAATGTAAATTGGCTATTTACATTAGCTAAGCTGACTTTTAAGCCCTCCCCTTCTCTTTTAACTTGAAAGATAAAGCTATCCCTTGGTTGAACTGTTCTGAAACAACACAATTGCCTTAAACTCGCACCTTGTATTGTTCTGAATGGGAGTTGGGTTTTTTTAATAGACCCAAACCATTTGATATCTTTAATTGCGTTATGTAAATTTGACCTACCCAAGTTGCAAAGCTTCCCTGAACAACCAGAGGCTTGTTGGCATATGTCCTTAATCAGCTGAAAACAATCAGGGACACTTCCTGAGGTTGCTTTGTTCTTCTCCACTGTAATGTGTATTGTGTGTGGTCACGTTCTCTAAGTGTGTGAAGACTTGCTCACACTGTGGGAATTTCTTCTCTATCTGTATTGCTGATGTAACCAGCTATTCAGACACATTTCTCCCTTAAGTGTAAAGCTACAGACAATTATAATAATGGGACCAATTATTTTTTCCTAGTGTAGTGTCCCAGATCTGACTTTTCCTAAGAGAATATAATGTTTCTCTCATTTTATTTTTCCCTCCCAAACACTAGATGATATATTACCAAGGAAAAGATCGAGAGATGAGTGAGCTTAGTAATGAAAGAATTACATATTGGTATCCAGATAATAACTGAAGTAACAAAGCAATGAAGGCAGACTGCAAGCTGGTGCAGCATTCCCTGGAGAAAGGGAACATATTGTCAGAAATGTCTGTTAATTTTCATGTGTAGTTTCATTCAGTGGAGGATTAAGATCACTATATAGGGAAGCTGATACTGGATAGAAGTTTGCATAGGAAGAGAGACATTTCCAGAACGCCTCTTTGGAATTACTTGAAATTTCTCAGAAAAATATTTGCTAGCCCTTAAAGCCATTTAACAAGAAAATGTTCTATTCTTTGAGGAGAAGAAAACAAACCTATATTAGAGTTGGGGTGGTGTTTGTTGGGATTTTTTTTATTACTTAAAAAAAAGGCCTGTCCAAAGAAAAAACTCTGCAAACTTAATTTTCTCGAGGTAGTGTTTGAAAATATTTGGTTTAGGGTTTCTTGCTGAAAAGCCAGGAAGCTGTCAAAACTGAAGAAGTTGAAATGTCAGATATTAACAGGGAAATTTTCCTGTATAGCTTCAGTAATCCAACATAGTTTTATTCTTTCCAACTTGCTAAATACAGTGTCTAGCACCATTATGTAGCCCTATGTATTTTTTTTCCTTCCTAAAACCAAGGAAATAAATGTATTTCTTGAAGACAGAAGACCTCAGGAGTAAATAGAGCTCAGTGATTTAAAACTCAGTGATTGCAACTGGGTTAGGAGAATGGCTTCATGCCACCAGTGAAAAGAGCAGCCCACTTACGTGAACTTTCAAAATGTTCAGTGTAATCTCAGATTCTGGTGTCAGTTTATTTGGCTGTTATTTCACTAGGTCCCAAGAGTTGTGGTGGGAGGCACTTCCCAGTCTTTGCTCCAGAGGGATGAATAAAAATCAGTTCTCTAAAGAGTTGAAACTAGTGTTTTTTCAAACATGGTTAGCTTTTTGCTCTGATCACTATGGTGACCTCCAGGTTAATGCAGTAGCAGTCTGGTCTGCTGGGAGAACTCTGCTACCTCCTCCTATGCTTCTGACCTTTTATGACTTGTTCTCTTAAAAACATGGCCAAAACCAAATCTCTAATCGCATATTGAGAACAAATAAAATTTGATTGCTGTCTCATGAAAGCATGCAAAGCCAATTGGACGGGAGTAGAAGTCAGTCTGCAAGTATTTTCTTTAAAATAATTGGAAGAACTTGCTTCAATTCAGGCAACTCTTGGATTGTGAGAGAGGCCATTTTCCAGCCTACTAGAGTAATCCAGTTTGGCGAGACTGTGTTGCTCTGCTCCTGTCCCAGAGTGGTTGAACTTCATTATGAGTTTTCTTTTTCTTTGTCCTGCACAAAATTCATGGTTCCCCAGGGTGCAGCTTCCTGTCTAGCCTTGTTGCTGTGCAAATGTCGTCTTCCACCTCAGGTTTTATAAGAGGCCCAGAGTTAACTCTTCTAAAGGTTGCAGTTTCACATTAGTGAGTTTGCTCTCACATTGTTTTTAGGTTTAGAAATTCTAATATTCTGTGCAGCTCCAAAGAACTTGTATCCCTCCTGACTCTGTCTTAAGTCTTAGAGAACTTTTGTCTCTAATTTCCCCAGAGAACAGAACATTGTCAAGGCTCTTGGAATATTGATTTTGACTCAGATATTAAATGGACAAATGTTTGGGTAGCTTATTAAGTGTGTGATTTTTATAGCTTATTTCATGCTGTGAAATGAAGTGGGAATTTGAAGCTACCAGCTGGGATAGCTTTAGGTTTGGTGTTGGGTTTGTTGTGTTTTGTTGTTGTTTTTTGTTTGTTGTGTTTTGTGTGGGTTTTGGGTTTGTGTTTGGTGGTTTTGGTTTTTTTTAGGTACCCAACTTATACTGCCTTGATTGGCAGTGGGATTGGCAGTGTTAAGTTAATGGTTGGTCTCAGTGATCTTAAAGGTCTTCCAAATGGCTTGATTCTATGATTTTTCAAATATTTTTAGCAATTTGGCTCTTAGTGTCATGTTCCTGGGCAATGAGATAATTGCTCCTGTTCTATCCCCAATGGTTGTAATAATTTTTTTCTAAGTTGTGACCACTTGTGAAAGGCTGTGTGCACTTGCATATAATGTGGTGATTTTTTTTAAGTGCTTGTTTAAAGAGAGACATCATTGCTCTCTGAATTTGAATATGTTAAGTAATTTGCTTTTAGTAGTAGGCTAGTCCTTTGACTTTTTTTTTTTTAGCAAAGCCTCCTTTTTTGGTCACTCTCATTTCTTGGTGCAGTAAGTGCTGTGTGCACTACCAGCATTTGTGCTTGTATCCGCAGCCAGGTTGCTTTTCAGTTCTGTCTTAAGTAACTTTTCAAACAGTAACACAGAAGCAGGAGCTTTTGTATTCCCTTGTTGGGGCTGTCCTGAGACACCCAGCCCCATTGTAGTCTGTTACTCTTTACAAGTTAGCCTTTCATTTGGACTTTTTTGGAGAGGGATTCTTTCCCCATTTGGCACTAATTACATGGTAATACACAATTGAACTTGGACTTACGGAACGTAAATTATCAACAAGAACTTTCAAGTGCTTGCATCCTTGTTTCTCATGCCCTACACAGATCAGAGCAGACCTGCTCTGCTTTCCTCTTCCTCCCAAAGTTGCCGTTGGCTGCCCTTTTGGTGTGTTTTCCATATTTCTCTTTAGCCTTCCCATCTCCTGCAGCAACTTCCCTTCTTTCACCTATCAAACATCTTCAGATTTCTGTTTTGTATTATCTTTTAATCGGTAAAATTTTGGAGCCCCCTTCTGTGTTTCATCAGCTAGAAGCTTTTGCAGTGTCTTTTAATCATGTCCTGTGTTTATTTTCAAATTAATCCTCTGCGCTGGCCTACAAAGTACAAAGGTAGGGAGGGCTAAACTATTCCACTTATGAATGGACTCGGTGTGTCATAGGAATTGACTGCAAAGTGAATACAAGTTATTTCTTTGTGGCTGTGTAACATCTTTTGGACATATACTTAAATATGAATCTCACAGGAATCTAAATTGAATGGGGAAATGAACAATAGATCAAGTATTTTGCTTTTTCATTAAATAATTGGAAATAATCACGGGTACCAATTTGAAGCTTAGATGTTACTGCTTAACTAAAAGTGATTTTTGAGCAATGTGTGGATTAAATCATGGGCTGGAGACTTGAAGCTGGGTTCAATTCCCAGATCTATTTCATTGAGTAACTTGTTTGAGTCGCTAAATCTTCTGGTGTCCCACTTCCCCTTTATAAAAAGGGGGACAACAATACTGCTTTTATCTTAGTTATGAGGCCTCTGGGGCAGGAACTGCCTGTTATTTTGAGTGTGTGTAGTATTTAGCACAATGGGGTCCTCCTCTTGGATATAATAACAACAACATGTGCAAAATTCACATAGCACAATTTATCTTTCATCTTACAGTATACTGGAGTTCCCAGATTGCCATACATTTTGTTTTTTAGATGTGAGAGTTTTTTTGGGTTTTGTTGTTTTGGTTTGGGGATTTTTTTTCTTCCTTGTAAGAATGCAGACATGCTTTTTGTGTTTCTATCCTCTTGTCCTCTAGGAGGAGGAAGGTGTGTGGGATAAACATGGTGGTATAGTGCACATTTTCCTGAAAGGTCTCCTTGAGTAGGTTGTCAGGATGACTTACCAGTTTCAAAAAAATCCATCCCAGTAAGGGAAAATACTTGTGATATATAGGAAGAAATGTTTCGGAATTTCATGTCCTGTGATGTACCACATGCTGAAGGGCAAGTCTGAAAGGAGATCTTGAGCATTGCTGTACTCCTCCAAGATAAACTACTCGGATTAGATATATTTTGTTTGTTTTTCTAGTCTTAGGGACAGCCTCACAAAATAAAAGGCTTTATAACGGAGGAAAGAAATTATTGTCAAAAAGCAGTCAAACCCATGAGACTGGTATCTGCAGAGTAATATGGCTGGACAGAGGTGCAGTGGGGGAAATGCCTGTTTATTATAAATGGAATTAGATGCACCGTCAGAAATTTATTATTAAATGGCAAAAAGCAGTTCTGGCTATCCATTATGCTCACAAGAAATGGGAAGCTTCTTTTGCATCGCTGACTTCAAAAAAATATAGGTTTGTAAATATCACAAAGTGGGAAGCAGAACCAAGCTAGAGGGATTGCATCATTAAAGAATGGGAAATTCAGCTGGCCGGTAGATGTACAACTTCTGTCCACTCCTGAATCAAGGACCAGCATGTCTGAAGGGCGCAGATGGGCAAAGCTTCCTTTCAGCAGATCTATTCCTTGCACTATACAGACTTGTGCTTTGAAACAAAACTTGTCAGACAATGAAAACAGCAATGATTTTGTTCTGCATCCCTGCAGGACAATGTAAAAGCGTTAGCTCCTTGAAGGTGAAAAGATTCTGTGAGCACAGGTGAAGCTTTTGTAAACTCTGTTTTGAACTGTTTTAGTAACTCGCTGCACCTACTATTAACACAAGGCACTTGGGTTCTTTTGAATCAGTGAGGTTTATCACATTATAGGGTGACTTCAAATAAGGGAAATGACAATTGTGTCAAGGAAAGATTCTTAATGATCTTTCCTAGAGGCTCAAACAGGACATGCTTAATTGCTGTGCTAGACCAGGCCTAAGTTGCCATGAGTCAAATGCCTTGTTTCTAGCTCTGTGAATTGTGAAATGCCTCTGGAGCAGATGTGAGAATCCCCCAGAAGACATGGGGGTACTGTCCCTATTTGAGTGTCTTCTGTGTGTCAAGTAATGACGGGACAGTGTGAATTTGAAAACATGAGACTCGTAAGTTTTTCAGAATACTTGATTATATAAGAGTAGAACTGCTTAACATAAACATGTTGTTCTGCCCTGGAAAACCAGAAGTCACCATTCTGTAGAGTGAGAGAATGTTATCAAATATACTCCACAGAAGAATCTCTTGGAGATATTGCACAAATGAGCATATTTACTTTAACTTCTCTGACCGTCCTCAGAAATTTGACTAAAATTATTAGCAGCTCTTAAGCAATCCTGTAGACTCGTATCCTGATTATTCACAAAGAAAGCTGCTGGACTCCTAACTTCCAGAGCAGCGTGTACCAATGGAGACGCTGTCGATGCATCCTCTTTGAAAACATAGCTAGCAGCCTTAGGATTTCAGCCCATGACAAACTATGTGCCACCGTTGAGGTGCAACTGCCCTAAGAGATGGGCCATTATGCAATATTACTGGAAATGGCTGCTGCAATTACAGGCTATGATAACACACCATGGCAAAGCAGCGTGGTGTTTTCATGCAAAGACAGATTCCATCACAGTCCCAGACCGCAGTCGGCAAGCGTTACAGCGTGTTGCTATCGGGTAGAGTCGTTCTAGCCAAGATGCAAGATTTAGCAGATGTTTAGCAAAAGGTTCCATTCTTCTTGCCACAGACACATGTGGAGCTGTCAAGAGTCTAGTAAAGATTTTACAAGTTTTATAAGTCATAGTTTATTGAGCTTGGGAAAGAATTTAATATGGCATCGTGATCTTGGAAGCTGTTGTGTTTTTTGTTGTTTTTTTTCTGAAATAATATATTTTAATTTGTGTTTTTAAAGGTAAGTGCTGCTTTTGTGATAACTAGTAGAAGAGAAGCTAAGTAGATTTTTTGATTTTTTTTTTTAATTAAATTCTCTTATTTGGAGTGTCCTCCTGCAATATCTTCTTAGATTACACAGTTGTGTTTTCCTCTGAGTGATAAACTAACAACAAACTGAATCAGCACTTTGAAGCAACTTAGATCTGGCTTAACTTTGCTCTGGAGAAAGTTCTGTACCAAGTCTCATAATGACTATGGAATGGTACAAATAAAGGGAACACAATTTATCAACCGTTGTTGGCCATGGAAAGTGATATATTTAGATCAGTAGTTTATGTAAGTGTAGGACTTCTTAGGACATGTAACACTGCTGCACATCCCAGGAGGCATTTGTAGGAAGGGATCCAGTTTGGGCAGGGAGATGCAGTCAATGACATGGAAGCCAGTGCTGTTTCTATCTACTGAGCAGAGAGCCTACTACTAAGTGAAAAATTAAGTGTGCTTATTTTATAATGGTTTATGAGGTTCAGGCTGCAACTTATGTTACTATTTAAAATGTAGTAACTCTGAAGTGCCTCACTTCCCATTGAAATTCTGTTGATTTGGTGAAGCCCTATGAAGCTTACTGCTGGCCTTGTTTGCTGGGGAGAGTGCTCTCCATCAGTCTCACTGATGTGAGTTGGAGCCACAGGGATCTGGGTGTGAAATGAAAGCAAGGGACTGGAGAGGCGTTGTAAGATATGAAAAAAGGCCCAGTGGATAGAAGGATAACAAGTACTTCTGCTTTTTAAATGCCCTTCACAAAGTCTGGCAACCTTGTCAGTGCTCCTTTAAGGGACTGAGAAGTAGTGTAGTTGCTATTTTGGATGTGGAGACACCAACAAAAAAGTTTCCTTCTCAACAGGAAAGCTGGATGTAGAGCTCAAAGCCCCTCATGGTGACTACTCCACTCCAATGGGGATACCACCATCTTCCTTCTCTTGGGGTTCCTGTTGAATTATAAGCAGGAATGGGGCTTGTATAGCACATGGAAATGCATCTTCCTCACCAGCATAGCTGAGAAGAATAGTGTTTTTTCAGTATTCCACAGTTGTGACAGAGCTTAAGACATGGAAAAGGAGGGGTTAAGAAGCCTGCTGGTACTCAGTGTGATACTGCTGCCACACTTGTGTGGAAAAGCATTAGCACTTCTGCTCTCCTTTGCATATGTCAGTTCTGAAGGCACTAACATTGCAAAGGAGTGATGTTGATTGACATAGCCCTAACAGAAAATGCCAGCAACAATGGCTACCTGTGGTGCTGTATTTGTTAGTGGGCCCAAAATATGTAAAGGTCCAAAGGGAAAACTACAACCTGAAAATCTGTATCTGATCCACTAACTAGAATTTGAGAAGCAAGATCTCAAGTAAGTGATTCTCACTCTAAAGTTGGAGAGAACATGGGTTTGCCCACTGTAACCTGGAGCAAGACCAGCTCCAGAGAAAGTCGGAGACAGAGGTGCACAGTTCAGGAGCATGATGAGTAGCACCACAACGATGGTTCATAAGGAGTTGAGACAGCTGTAAGTGATGAGAAATGCTGAGGGTCTGAGATGGCAGTTCAGTGACTGAATCCTCCTTGCTTTAGGGTCTGCCTTTGTTCCATTTCTGTTGTTTCCCCAGACAAGGTACAATGAATGCAGAGGTTCTCAAGAGATCTACCGTCCATCCTGTATATGTGAGTAGCTCTCATTAACTTTAATGGGAATTACATGTCCTCAAAAAGTGAAGCCTCCCTTGTGATGCCTTGAGAAGGAAGTCTAATATCTAAATGATGTGTAATTATTTGTGCAAATGGTATAATATGTCATGTCTGCTGTTAGGTCACTGTTGCTCAGAGGATTGTCCCAATAACATTTTACTTCAGAAAAATGATCACACACACAAAAAGTAACAGCCTGTACTCATTTCTGCTTTGTTTTACTTAAACTCTCTGTGCTCCTTTCTTGTTTTTTAAACAAAAAAATTGTGTTCCTGTAGTTCCCCTCCCCCAGCAAAGTATCTTTGAAAAATCATCATTGCTAGAGTGAAGTGTCTGTCCTGAACTGTTGGCCTTCAGGCAGTGATTAAGGAAGCTGGGAGCTGTGGTGTGTACCTTAGCATAGACTTTAAAGGACAAGAATAATTTTTTTTTTCTGACCTGGGCACTGCAAACAACTGCTGAAGTAGATGCAGGAGGTGGTTTGTGTCTAGGGAGGTTTAGAATTATGATTATACTTCTACCTGAGGTCAGATGGAAGGAGCACCTTGTTTGTAGCCCACCATGTTACTGGGAGGATGATCCAGAAGGAGAGGGAAGGGTCTCTTCTTTGATTCTGTACTGCTCAGCATAGTGATGCTCTACATGTAGTCTATGGCACTGTGGGCTTTGTAAGAGCACGAATGATCAGTAATTGTGGTTAACATCTGTGTAAATTTGAAAAATAGGTATTTTGTGAATGTAGCAATAAAGACATGGAGAACTTTCCATGGAAGAGTCAATCTAGTTTTTTGAGTAAAACCTTAAATGTCTGGAGCAAAGGCTTTAACTGAAGTTACGGTGCATATTTGCTTTGCTGGTCTTTGGGCCAAAGAAGACTCTTCATATTACAAAATGCATCCTCTCAAAGATGGTTTTGAAGTGAAGCATCTCACTGAAGTTTGGGTAGTAGCTGGTACTGATGATAGCAAGGTTGGTTCCAGTTAAAACTTTATTGTAAGTTCTAAGACTCATGAGAGAAGGGTGTCTGGCCCTTGAAGAAATAACACAGTAACACACTGGAGAACAGAATTAGCTCCTGGTGTAAAACTCTGAGGAAAATAGTGCCATTCTACACGAACACTCAGAGAAAACCCTCAGCTCTTTGAACTGAGGAAGCTCAGCTTGGCAGTTCTCAGATCATTTGCTTGCCCTATTGGGGCAGTATCAAAGACAGTCCTCAGCATAAATCAAGTGTTAGGGGTTGTGTCGAGTCAACTACTGAAGCTTGCCTATGCAACTGTCACTGAGTCCCCTTGTCTGTATGAGCAGACCTTGTGTGCCGTGTTTCTTTATCTGACGTGCAGGATTGGTGTATATGGACTGCGTAAGCACAGCATGCCACACAAGCCCTGGGCTGTCCCCTGAGTTACTATTTTTTTCTTTTTAAATGTTTCTGGCTTGTAAACACTTCACAGATATAAATCTTCATGATGACACTGAGCTGAGAGGGTGACACAGGCACCATGGAGAAACTAAGGAGTGGAGATGGTGTTAACTCATGGGGATATACAATTTAGAGAATGAGTATGACTTCAGAGATTTATACTCTTGGTGTGTTCAGAGCAGAGAGCCCTTGCTGGTCTCATCTGCCTCTCAAGAGTATTCAGCACTTCTGCAGATAACTTCAACTGTCTCATCTGAGGTACACATTTTGGTAGCCTCCAAACAACTTTTTTTCCTCCCACATGTTCTGTGGTCAAAAGCCTATTCTGCTGGTACAAGTCTGTCTGGCCATTCTCTTGGCTTTTGGTGTTAGACCTGAAAAACACACTCCCAATCTTCATTTGCACCTCACTGTTGCTTCAGCTTCCTCAAAATAAGACAGCCTACTGGAGGCAAGGGAAACACCTTAGCTAAAATTGCTGTGGAAGAAAAAGTTAATCCAAGTTTGTTTTTTTATTTTTAATTCAATTAATAAAACCTTATGTTAAAGGTCTGCTGTGGTGTGGGCAAAGTGGCTCTTTTGGCTGGAGGGTTTGCTCGGCAGTGGTGTCTAAACAGTCTGGCATGAAAATTATAAAGCCAAAAATATTTTGTTGCCTTCTGGTTCTTGTAAGGTGGGTGCTTGTGCCCCAGCCTACTGAAAATTTATGATGTCTCAGCACTGACTGTTTTTGGTTATGTGGTGGGTTTTTGTTTGTTTGTTTTTGTATTGTTTTTGGTTTGGTTTGTTTTGTTTTTTTCTTGGTACTGGGATGGTGTTGGATTACTGAAGAATCTCTGCATGGCTAACAATTCTGGAATGCCCTTCATCATCCAACCAGGTTAAAGAGCAATGTTAAAGTATCACAGGTGAAATATCCCTAATGAGAACACAAGCACTTTACATTGCCCCCTTTTGCCTATGGCACTTTTGTCTCTGCAAGAAGCTGATCTTTAACTCAGTGGAAGCTCTGACTGTGCTCAGAGCACTGTTGGGCATGTGCCAGTTGGTTGAAGCACCAGACAAATGTGTCCAGAAGGTATGATATACTTTCCAAGGAAGAAGCTTCTTGGTTGCAGTGCAGCTGTTTGAGGATAGGATAGGAACTGTGCAGAGTGGAAGGGCTGATGACCTTTACCCTTGAGGATTGAAGCAAAAGTATCATTAAGGATTGTAGGGCAAAAATTTGCTTGGCAGTGGGGTTCCTGGTACCCGCACATTCGGTCCTCATGGGATGCCAAGTAAGCATAATATGCGGGCTCCAAATCTTACACCCTTTGTCCAGACAGGGAAGGCAAATGAAGCTGTCATGCTTTGCCTTTTCCTTCTCCTCCACGAAGGAGGAGAGCCGTCTGTCCTTGCTGCCGTGCTCTCAGCTGGCTAGTGTTGTTCCTTACAGCTGATGCCCCTTGGCCACTCCTGCATTGCTGATCACCATTCAAGGTAAGAGACAAAAGAAAGAGCTTAGCAGTCAAGAGGATACTGATGAGAGGGGAAATTGCTTATTTGAAAGGCTCTTTAAGCGCTCTTCTCTTTCTTGACAACAACAGTTTATCGCTCTCCTTTTATCCCTCTACAGAGTCAGACACTGTCCATTATGAAGAGCTCTTAAGAAACTCTGCTCTCCTTTTTGTTAATCTCTCTCTTCGGGCTCGTGTGTGCCAGTGAGAGGGAACGGGGAGATCTGCGTGGTCGGGTGCTGTATTTGGCGGAGGAGTGAGCGGTGGCCAGCACAGACCTAGTCCCTGGAAATGATGTCAACGGTGTGGGTTTTAAATTTTAATAACATGGAGATGAGGGTGAAGGAAGGAGAAGAAATACCAAAGAAAGTACACCACTGTGTTTTGAAATATGTTGACTGCCTATAATCCTGGCTTTCTCTCATTACATTAACCAGCCTGGACTCTTCAGCTTTACAGCTGCACAGTTAGCTGGAAAATCACAGAATTTCTTGGAAAGTAGCTCAATTGTTCTCTCCCTCCACTTCTGGCTGCCTATTGGTGAGGTTTACTGCTGGCAGTTAACATTGCTTGCATGCCATTTGTCTGATACCAATGGCAAAGTTTAGACTTAAGGTAATGCAGCTGGTTTCATACTCCTGCTCCCTTCCAAAGGTTGCTCAGTCTCTCTACCTCCTACATTCACAATTTTTATTTGCATTTGTTCCTCCTAAAAACCACACTTCCAATGTGAGGCTTTATCTGCAGTTCTTTTAACCCAAAGAGTTTGCAGTTGCATAGACATATGGGAAAAGTTAGGATGGGGATAAAGCTGGATTGTTTTACAGGTGGGGGTTTGCGGTACAGGGAATCTAGATCTCTGAGGAACTGAGAAGAAACACTGGGACCAGCCCTTTAGAAATAGGGCTTTGTGGAAGACTTGCATCTAAACTTAATCAATAGTGTAATCTTCTGGCTTTCTGCAGGGATGAAGGTGCTTGTTTCCAAGTTTCAGATGCTGTCATTTCCACCTGACTTTGTGCCTGGCCTATCTTGCTGCACAGCTGTGCTAGCTTATAGTCTTTTATAGATACCCACGAGTCACCTACACAAATTTTAGCTATCACAAAATCAGATCCCAAAAGGTTTGTTAGGTTAACTGTCAATTCTTGAACACTTGTGTTCACTGCCAACAGTGCCAGTAACTGTTGTTCTGAAAAGCTGTGACTCAGCAGAGTCATGGTACTTAATTTTGAAATGTTTCATTACACTTTTCTAAGTCAGCCTAAAATGTGTTGATTTTTTTTTTTTCTGAGCAGCTCAGCTATTAAGTGCCACTTCTTGTGGTGCATTACTCCACAGGGACTTGAGTTGGGAGACGATTGTCTTTGTTCTTCATGTATGGTAGGACCATGGGCGAGACTGTCTCCCATGAGGCACCACAGAACAGCTGGCAGGTGTGTGATTACCCAAAGTCTGGCCATGGGCAAGAACAGGCCTGAATTTTCCTACATTTCTTGAATTACATTAGTGATAGTGGTAGGAGAAATGCACTGAAATGTATGGATGGTGACTGAGAAAGTATTTTGCTTTTCCCAAATATCACTTTTTTTTTGTGATCTAGAGAAACAGCATTTTTCATTAGAAAATATTCTCTCTACTTCTGCATAGTTCCTACAGGGTTAAAGGAGTTTGTCCCTGGTAGAAGTAAAGGTTCTTCCTATTTTGAAAGGAGAATATCAAATGTCATAATTGAAATTCTGGTACTGATGTGTTAAGTACACAAATGTCTTAGGTCAATAAATGTGGGTTCAGAACTGTAACACTCTCAAACTGCTCCTTGCTGTGCACAGACAGGATGCGAAATGGCATTTTTATCAGTCGGTGAAAGCTTAGTTTAATTGGCTCCAGTCAAGTTTCTGTATTGTTCTGCGTAATCTGAATTAAACATTGGTTTGACTACATATGTGGCTTTATCTTCCTTGAAGACATAGGGTGCTCAGTCAGACAGTAGCATCAGCTTTGAAGTTAAGTTATTCATAGCTCAAGGATTGATTCTGACATTAACACTGTTTCTCTGCATTCCTTGAAAATGCATCCCACCACCCCATTCTTTCAGTTCCTGCCTTAGTATTAATTTTAAATATTTGCAATTTCATAGTGGAAAAAAAAAACCAAACAAACAAAAAACCAAACCAACCCCAAACCAAACTCCCCTTCTATTCTACAAACAAAAGATTGCAAAAGCAAAATTAGAGGGTTTAACAGGGAATGTTACTATTTACAGAATAACTTCTTGGTCGTGTTTATAAGCTATCAGCTATCATATGACTTAAGGTAGGGCTGTTTTGCCACTTCTGTCTGTGAACGGGTTCTGTCACATAACGAAAGAGATGGGGCAGAACTATGTGCAGTAGATTGACTGAATATTTAACCAGACTGAAACAACAAATACTTGGCTTGGACCTTGCAAACCCATTCTTATTAATGATGTACATGCCTAATAGCTTAGAGTCACTCACCTAAGTAGCCTTTGTTTTTAGCTACCAGGTGGTACAATTGAGTTAAGTCAAATTCTCTTCTGTCTCTTTTTTTAAGGGACATGTAGGGGAGGAAGCATGACTTCACTCTGAACTTTCCTCTTATTTCTTTAAGGAACTCTTTGTGTGAGAAAGACTTGATGTCAGCGCACAAAAAAATGACTTAAGATTTGCATTCTTTTGCTACAGGAATAAATGAACAAAGTTTGCAACTGAAAAGGCATTTTTACACCTTTTGTTGTTTAGGAACATAGAAATCCCATTATGCTTCATGCATAGCCCTAAGGAATGTGCAAACAAGCATTAGATCAATGGCATGTCTCTGCAGCTTCTTTTATCATGAGTATTTAAAACTGAATATTCAAACATTCATTCATATTTCAAACATCTGTCTCAAATAGTGCATTTGTGTTGGAGTATGTTTTATTGCCAATAGATAGGTTAAATGTAAAGCTTTTAAATGTTTTATAACTTGCAGATGCTTAGCTCTGGTCTGTAACAGTGTTTGCAAGGGGGGTTTTTTATGCAACAGAGTGGAAAATCAGCAATAAGCTTTAAAAGGTAGCTAGGAAAAAAAAAAGTACCCACCTGAAAGAAGGTGTGTGAAAAGCTTGGTGTGTAATTCAGAGAACCCAGCTCAGCTTTAATCAGCAACAGTGGACTCTGCATCATTTATGGACACTGTTAAACCATCTTTCTTGCCAGGTAGTCCACACAAGGATCATACTCCCACTTAGAGCAATTGCCCCACACAATCTGACAATAGCCTTATCAGTGCTAAGGTTGGTGATTGTCCAAGATGGATAACCACGGTCTGATACATATGGGCTCATCCTTCCCATCACATCCTTTCTCATTCTGGGGAGAGGATTTACAGAGAGGCTTGGTGGCCCAGCAGTGTAGTGCTGTGCACTTCGTGCCCCTCAGCATTGCTGTGCCTGCCCTCATCAGCAGTGCCTGTGGACCCTGTATGAAGCTGTCTTTCTTACTTCAGTATATTGCTTTCTTTTGGCTCCCTGCTTAAAGTCCTTTGGAAAGGACACAGAAACCAGATGTGTTTCAGTCGGTCTTCTTGGGCAGAACATGTTCATAAATGTCATGTTAGGGGAAGGTATGATAAAGCAACTGCTTCCCCGTCCAAATGAATCAAATTCAACCTTTTTTCTGTGTGTGTATGTGCAAAGACCATCTCTGGCTTTTGAGCTCTACTGCCTGCTTTGCCTAGACTGATAAAGCCACAGTCAGGAGAGCCCTTGTACAAAAAATGCTGCCCTGCTGTAAGATGAAGCTTGCTTTGGTGGCGTTTCCCCAGTGCTTGTAGGGGACAGGGGACACCTTGTGAACGATGCATCTGAGCTGAGGTTCACTCAGAGGCAAACATCTCCATGTTGAAGAGATATTCAACGTTATAATTGAAATTACATTACTTTTTGTGGTGAAAATATTTTCCAGTGACAGGAAATCTTTTATTCATTATTAAAGCATTCCTGGTTTGGGTGAGATTTTTGCTGTCTCTCTGTTATATAGACTGTAGCAGGGAAATACAGGAAGACTCCAGTCCTTTAAAGACTTCTTCATATGTTTATGCTGTGAATTTTGACTTTCAGAAATAAAAAACTTTTGTAGAGCTATGACTTTTAAAACAAATTAATATTTAAAGAAACAATAAAAAACAAAGATAATGTAACTCTCTAAAAAAAAGGAACCTCTCCTCCTTGTTGAGCACAGTATATCTGGACTTATTATAGTAAATGTTTTATAGCTAATTTTCTAAAATTAACAAATCAACAATGTCTTAACAAGGTCTCTCTTCTGGCAGTAATCTCCTGGAACTAGATTTCTTTTTCCTTCCTTTTTTTTGGGGGGGTGGGGGGGTGTGTTTTTTGGTTTGGTGTTTTGTTTTGTGTTTTTTTTTTTTTTTTGGTCAGGGTGGTGATAACTGGTTTTGCACCTCCTTTTGTTGTCTTCATTTTGTTTGCCGTCAATGTTTTTGGGTTTTGTTTGTTCTTGCAAGTACTTCAGCATCTGGCCTTCTTTACTGAAGTATGCTGGCAAAAACCATCGTGCTTGTGGATTGCCTACATGTGTATTTTCACTTTTAAACCAAAAGACAGCGTGGAGTGGTCCATCAGAGATTTAACCTGTTCCTAATCTGTTTAAGGTAGTCCTGAACAAGACTTACTTTAAACAAAGCCATTGTTTGTTTAAACTGTTGCTTTTGTTGGCTGAACTGATTTAAGATTGCATATTGTGTTAATCCAGTAAAACTGTGTGTATAAAGCAGCCGTGTGTGTGAAACGTGATCCTCGTTGCCCTGTCCTCTTGTCTGACCAATTGTTCCATCTAGCAGTGGATGCAGCACAGGCTGGTGTGTAGAAATGTCTATCTGTGGAGCTCATGGCCACCAGAGCTGGATGGAAATGAACCTTACTAAGATCTTGGTATCAAATGAAGCACCTAGATAAATTAAACCAAAAGAAGAAGAAGATGATAAAAAAGTAGTCTATTGTTATTTCTATGGAAGTGAAGAAATGACAAAATGTTGATTTTGGAGCTGTCGGTGTAATATTGATGTGACCTCTGCAAAAAGCACTGCAGTAGTTTTCAGGTGATCAGGCTTTTTTTCCCCAAGAGGCTGCTCTTTGATACATTTGCATCAAAGTATTGAAACTTTGTGGTAATGGAGACTTTAGTGTCCTGACAGATTTTGTGTGTTTCCTGTAACTGAAACATAAAAAAACAGAAAAGCATGCAAATGCCTTCATGTGTGAATTGGTTGAATAGGACTGAAACCTTTAAGGAATACACACACACACATATATATATATATATTTTTTTTTTAATGGAAGAACCTTTGGCTCCCTTTCAGTCCCTGCAGCAGAATGGTCTCATTGCACTCCCTGTCGCTTTGAACATGTCATCTTTTTGGGTTTCTTCCAGTTCTTCCCTGTGACAGTCCTGTCCCATGCTTTCTGCTGTGCTCCTTATATCAGTACCAAGCCCTGTACTTGATGCTTCTGTCTGTGTCCTGAATCACCTTCAGGGAATTCACCATGTTATGGTGGCTCCTTCATCCACTGCCTCCCTACTCCTTATGAGTGCAATGCCTGAGTCCTCCTCAGGCAATGCTCCCATGTCCTAGTCCCAGCATCAGTCCCTCATTTGCAGTTACCAGCTTCTAGTGTCTTTCATTCAGTGTTTCTCCCTGGTTTGTTCTCTCCCAGATGTGGTTCTTGCTGCCTGTATTTTCTGCAGCCCGTTCATGTTGTGCTGGTACCAGAAGCAGTGGGATCTTGGGAGTGGCAACATCCTGAGCCTTGCCTCTTCTGTCTGCTACTTTGGGGAGCTGGAGAAGAGAAAATCCAGTTCAAACCCTGTTCAGCCAGGCTGGAAATTGCTCTGTGCATATGGTGTTTTAAGAGAACTATGCTGAGTCTCTCTTCCCCAAAGATTTACAACCTGGCCAAATGTGATTATGTTTTTTTCCCTTCTTTTTCTTTCAAAAGGCACAGCAAAATCCTTGCCACCAGCAAAATCCCTCTACTGAAGTATAGGGGACTATGCTGTAGGGAAGCTACCTTTGCTTTGGGTTGGTCAGCAAGAATTCATGTTAATGGAATGATCTATTTTTCTCAAGCCATTTCCTTAAAAGTACACTAATATCCTGCAGAAGCTATCAAAAAAAAAAAAGAATGCAAAAATGTAGTCCAAGAAAGGTACCTGGTGTAAAACTTTCAGTCCAAAATTTTGTAAAGCTAGAAGTAATTGAAAGCAGGCCTTGTAAAACATGTCATTGCTAGCTTTGTCTGTAATAATAGTTAATGCAAACAGAAACTGCTGCAATGTTTTTGGAAAGATACTCAACCTTCTGCTTCAGGTTTTAAGGGATTAGGAAGACACCCATGGTGGGAGGCAGATTATCTCACATCTGTCGACTTCAAGGCTTCTCGTGTCTTTTTCTGAAACATCTGGTAGAGGCTGTTGTGAGAAGAAGAACATAAACTAATTTATATGTACATGTGTTTCTTATAGCTCATTAGCATGGGCTGGTTTTTTTTGGTGAATTTTTGGTGAATTTGTAATTACCTTTTTTTTTAGGTAAATCAAAACCACTGGCTTGTTGCAGCCCAGAACACTTAAAGAATGTTCCTAACTTTAAAAAGATCTGTCCAGGTAACTTGCTTTATTTTTTTTTCCTTTGGCAGTTATTTGGCATCTGAAGCAAGCAATATTTTTCTTTAAGATGACCTAAACCAAGAAAAATCTGTCACAGCAAGGAGTGTCAAGCTATTTAATTTTGAAAGCAGTAAGTATATTTTTACTGAGACCAAAGGGTTTCATTTAGCTCTTGAGCATATTTTAAGCACGAAAATTATAACAGAAGGAAACTTTAAGAAATGTAATATATTGATGTGTGACTAAGATCCAGTACTTTTTGTTACTGTTGTAAAATGGAGTAGTGGGATGGAGTTGGTTGTGCTAGCATTTGGATTTTTCTGAAAACCTCTCAGCTCTACTTTTGAATATTCCATGGCCTCAAGCACTGACCATTAGAGATGCACCTCTGCTGGGTGGTGATGACCCTTTTGTTATGCTGAAGTGGAATGCCACCAGTCTTCTAAGTAAAGGGTCTAATAAGGTAAGGCAGCATCAAGAGACAGTGGTGGCTTAGTGCTCTGCAAGGCAGTGTCCAGTTGTGTGGCTCAGTGTTAGTAACACCTGGAATTAAAAATACCATTAATAGACAGGACTCACTGGAGCCAGTGATGGAGCTGACTGTTGAGATTTGGAGTCTGCTGCTCCTGAGTCCTGTGGGACCAAATGGCAGCTCCGCAGGAGTAGAGGAGGACAAAGCAGAGTCTCAGCTGAAGGCAGAGTTTTCACCTGGAGAGTTTTCTGGCAGGTAATAGTAGAAGCACAGTAAAGGCAATACTGGGTGGTTTTGAAAACCTAGCCCTTGATGCAAATGACATCTTAGTGCTAGGCCTTGTTGGCTCAGAAGCTTTGATGGCTGGTGCTCTTTTTCCCAAACGGCGTAAAAACCCCCAAAGCCTCAAACTTTTCAATATCTTAACTTGTCTTTACTGACATGCATTGCTGTGACTAAACATACAAATCAAATGTAAGAAATAGTGAAGTTAGTTAGTCAGCTACTTTTCCACTCCTCCTTTGTGCAGAGAAGAGATAAAGACAAATATGAAAGTACAATCTAAGGTCCATGACTTTAATAGTAAGAGGTAATTTTAAAAAATAAAGATCTGCTCATAGTGGATTTCTTTCTTCAAGCTTTAGTCCCCTATCTGAAAAGCCAATCTCTATTTGGATGAGGGAATCAAACTATTTAGTTAATGTAAACGGATGAGCTGAATTTGAAAGTGATTGAGGGAAAGGATGGAACATCTAAAGGCTACATTGTCATTAGTTTTATTTTAGTTAAAAATAATTGTACATGTTTAGTTTAAAATGGAAGGGAAAAAGTACTTTGAAATATAATTACATTTAACAGTCTTGTAGCTTTGTAGTTTGTGCTATAAATTGCGTTCCCAGCTGTTTTTCATCTCCTGTGATTTAAATAAGTAAACCTTTTGTTCTTAAACTCACTTAGTTCCTTCTAATTCTGTTGATGGACATCCATTTCTACTGCTTTATTTTATGTTAATATTTAACAATGGCATGCAGTTACCCCCCTGCCAGCCATGGCTCCACCTCCTTTGTTTCTGGAAGGCCTCTTTTTGCCCTGGTCTTTAGTTTTATAGAAGAATCCAAACTTCCTGTCCCTGCATCTAGCAAGAGTAAGGCTTCTGCATAAACTGACACAAAATCCCTCGGAAAGGGCTCTAGCCCCCAAGCAGGGAAGGTGGTGCTGGCCTGTCAGCCTCTTTTGTTCCTTGCTCAGATGGAAGTATGAGGTGGATGACGCTTTGTGGACCAGAGTAAAGCTGTGCCAAGGGAATGCAAATCCTCTAGGTGTGCCCAGGTAATTTAAAATGCTCATGCTGGCAGCTTTTCTGCATGAGTAAAGCTGTTTAATTAATGCGTTTTCTCCACTTTCTTTTCTTGACAAGTCGATTCGAATTGAAACGGTCTGTAATAAGCTTGTCATGGGTCCTGGGGACAAATAAACCCTCTCCTGGAGGTGGAAAATAAAGAGTCCATGCATTTTTGTATTTCTCTTTGACCAGAATGGCTGGTGACACGTATGGCAGACTGACTGACAGTTTTGGTCGTACTGCAGCACCAACTTACAGCCCAGACCACTGCTTGGCTTCACACTGGTGCCTAGAAAGTCAGGTTGAGGGACTTCAGGTAAGAGAACTGGCATCTGTTGCAGCTTTTCAGCTTCCCCTACTTATACACAAGGAACTTGGGAGTGGTGTGAATGTGGTGGACACTGCATGTAGGCTCAGGCAGTACTCCTCCCATCTCCCCCTCCTCCACCCCTCCAGAGAAAGCTTATTTTTAATTTGCTGAGCCTTGTGGTTTGACAGAAGTGCAACATGGAGGAGACCTGAGTCCAGGATCAACAAAGGCAGCACTGGGCATTTCAGCCACTGCCTTTGAAATAGGCCTTGACAATAATGGAGTTGGGAAGCCCCACTGTTCAGCCTTCTTTATAGTGTTAATAACTGTCCAGAAAGAAGAGAAGCAAGAAATTGCTCAGATTTCATCTCTCAGATTTCATCTTGCATCTAGAGTGCCGCAACAAATCAAACTGAAATGGGCCCCTTCGTGGCTTCTCTGCACTACCATGGCGAGCTGCCCTGGGCCCCTTCTCCCCCCGCTTTGCTGAAGGTTATAATGCTGAGTGAGTGCTCGAAGCAGGCTGGTTGGGGGCAAACACATGTGCTTCTGAACTGCACAAGTGTCCTGTTGAGGAGAGACTCTGCTTTGAAATGAATTATAGTGTTTCAAATTGGAGACTGAGGTAGTGGGCACCTGCCGATAGAGATTGAAGTGAGAAGAGATGTCTGCTCTGCCTGGCTGCTCACCCTGGCTGTCCCCAGAACCCATCTTGCTTCCCTTGAACATGCAGGGGCAGCTCTTGCTAAATGATTGACATGAAAATGAGAGGTGGGCTTGGGGGAGGCAGAGTTCATGGCTGGTCATCTCTCCGAGACCAGGTTTTGGGGGAAGAGGGCCCTGCCAGTGACAGCGATATTTGGTCAGTGCTGTCAGCAAGAAAATACTGCTTATTGTTTAACATGTGCAAATCTTCAACACCATTAACAAGTAATGCTGAGGGGGGAGTTTTATGCTTTGTAGTATTAGTGAAGTTTGGAGTTGTATGGCTCATCCTCAGGGACGGGCATTGGGAAGGGTGCTGAAAGTCTGGAGGGCAAAAGCAGGTATCATGTATTGAATTACACTTTAATAACTGATAAGAATTGCAAAAAAGATTTAGCTTCAGAAAAAAACAACAGTAGCATACACAAAATTGCTCATCAATTTAAACCGGAACAATGATAATCAAAAGAAGTTGCATCTTTTCATGTTCATTCATGTCACAGTGGAAAAATTCTGCATTAATTTAAAGGCTGCTTGCATTAGTAATGTCCACTCTCTCGACACGCTGAAGCAGCTGGAATGCATTCTCATGTTGCAGTAGACAGTGCGTGATCTTCAGCATTTTCCTTACCATCTTTCATAATTAGCAAATAAAATTTTTGTCTTTAATCCTTTTGCATCCAGGGGTATTTTGTGCTCAGAAGGCTGGGAAGTATGTGCTAGCAGATTGTCTTGCCAGTTGGAATTCCCTAGGGCACTGGGGGAAGAGCTGAGGAACAGGGGCTTCTGGCTCCAGGTCTGCCACTAGTTTTGCTGATTGAGTATTTGGAGCTGCAGCATTACAGCATCCTCTCACAAGAAGTGCAGCACAGCGGAGAGAGAACACGTGCCAGCGTGTTCACATCTGGCATTAACATATAAAATTTAAGGCATATAAAGTTTCTTCCCATACAACTAAATTAAAAACCTGTGGCATAAGGTAAACTGACAAGTGCAAAACGTCTTGGGTGGGAATTTTTAAATGGTTGCAAATGTCTCCTGCAAGCTGCTTCTGGAAGAATGTTACTGAGCGTGACTGTCTCCAGGCACGCTGCCGAACAGTGTCAGGGAGAGCTGTCCTGTTGCCATGATTGGTACTGTTTTTTGGAGAAAATGTCCTGTTCTGCTCATGAAGACAACTCTGCTGCACAGAGTGTGGCGCAGAGTCCAGACTGCAGAGCTGTTATGCCATGTAAAATGAGTGCACCTCAGCTCTCGTTGGAGGAGAGGACGGGACAGCCACAGTTCACTGCTGCTCTGCTGGGCAAAGCGGTGTGTGCTGATAGCTATTGACTTGCAGACACATTATCTCTGTGTTGGGCATCACATTTCTAATTTGAATTTGTAGCTCATGGGATCTCTCAGCTGAGGTAATGCAGTAGACTCTCCTCTCTGGAGACCTTGTTTCTGACTTAATTTGATGTACTTATTCATATTTCTACTGGAACGGGACCTGGTCTGAATAACAAAGGTTCTTTCTGTGTGAGACTGAGGCAGGTCCACGGTAATGCTGCTGGTCATCTCTGCTGCTGTGCTATCTGTCCTTAGAGCAGTTGGGACTGAGCTCTTATGGTTTAGGTCATACAGACTGTGGAGGAGCATGGAAGAAAATTAGTGAGGAGCTTGACTTCCAAGGTGCTACCTGCTAATACCATCCCTTCAAAGCAATAGGAGCTGGAGTGCACAGCATCTCTGCAACAGCAGGTCTACCGTGAGGTATAAACACCTTGCTTGTTCCAGATCCCATGGGGGACACCAACCCTGATTACTCATGTAGAAAAGCAAAACTGTACGCAGGATGTTGTGAACCACAGATAAGCTTGAAGTCAAGTAGAACTGCTGGAGCAGAATGAGACCATCTTGGTCTCTCCAGCGTTATTACTTCTCTGCTTGGGCAGGGGGAAGTTTGACCAGTCTGTGTCCAGGTTTGGGGTCCTGTTTAGACTGAAATTCAGTTGCAGTCCATCTTGCCTTCAGAGAGAAATGCAACTTCTATCATAATGACCATACTTATTCCCTCTTGATGCTGGCCTTCATTGGCTCTTGTCCATGCTGCATTACTATGCAAGTGTCACATCTCTATTAATATCTCTGTTGATTGCATTAGCAACCCTGCTGTTTATAGTACTTGTGTTGCAAGTATGGTCCGACATGAAGGCACTTAGAAAGATATGTTATGGCTGTAGAGACCCAAGTGATCAATAGCTTTTAGATTACTGTGTCGCTGAACAGCAGGCTGAGACATGGAAAGGCACTGTTACTTTAGGGATGAGAGATTTTTAGAAAATAAATCAATAGTGAACACAGTCTGATTGGTTTCCAGTTCAAATAATTCCAAGAAGCATGGAGCCCGGGGAAACTATGCCATTCCTACTTGGAAATAAACAACATATGCTTGCTTTCATTTATGTATTTGGGTCAGTACTCTTGAAATGGAGTGGGAGCCATTGGGCAGGGTATTAGACTGGAAATGGGGAACGTGGGTTCTGCTTTGAGTGCTCCCAGAGACCGTTTCTCCGTATCTTCCCAGGTTCCCTTTGATGGTGACAGCCTTTGCCCTGGCTCTACACACACAAAACCTTCAGCACATGGGAACTGACTGGTTGGTGTGATTCCCAGCTGGGGTTTTTTGGGAGTTAACAGAAATGTAACCAAAGCCAAACATTCAGAAAGTTGATTTTACTTTCAGAATGCCTTCCTTTTTAATGCCCAAGTGCCCATGGGCTGAATGATGGTTAGTAGCTGTCAGGCACAGCTATGTGCTAGGAGGCTTATGGACAGGTATGGTATGAAGCTGCCGGGGAACTGTATGCTGCTGTCTCTCCAGGAGGCTGTGGTGACCTCTTGCACGTGCAGGTGCATTCATACGGCATGGGCTGGCTATGCTGGTGTGCAAGAGTCCCTGGAGCAAACTGCTTCCCGCTCCTTCCCACTGCCTGCCCCTGTCCAGGCACAAAGCCCTGGAGACGTGGGGTGAGACTGTCAGTGAGTGGTGACTGGAGGACACGCCTGTCCCTTGGGGGTGGAGGGCTATGCAAAGGGAGCTTTCTGGAGGTCTTCCCATACTTCAGGGATTTTGCAGTGTTCACTCACATTCTGGTGTGAGCTTGAGGCACCTTCAGTTACTTTTTGCTCTAGTCTGAGACCTGCCTCTTCCTCTGTACTGAATCCTCCCTAAAGGTCTTTTGTGAATGCGCTCCAAGGACAGTTTGGTGACAATGCACCTTCTACCTCTGGGACACTGTGGACAGGGAATGAAGGTCCTTGTCATTTTGCTAGAGGGCTGGTTTTATACCTGCTGGTCTACTAGAGCACTGTTTTATCTTGGGATGGGGCTTCCAAGCTGGGAAGTCCTGGAGAGCTGCCACTGGGGATGTACAAGTTATTCAGGACATATCCTAAAACTGTTGCACAGCTCAGCAGCTGAGGGCTGACTCCTGTTCATGCAGTAGTGCTTGAGGAAGGCCAGTGACATGCTACCTTAAGGGGACCAGTTGGAAAAACTTACTCGAAGGAAGAAGTGAGAAATACTCGAATGTTGTGTTCTTACACGGTTTTATTCCTCCTTGTCCAAACAAGAGCAGGAAGCTGGCTGCTCTAATCTGAATTCTGCATCTCCACTTAGGAAAGGTGGCTTCATGATGGTGACATTACTTTGGTCTAAGTAACCCAGAGTTAAATCCCTTTTCTGACCTGGATCAGTGTGCGATACCCAACCGTGTCACCTGGCCTGTCTGCACTTTGAGTGCAAGGCAGAGAAAATAGTATTCCCCAGCCTCAGAAGAATGAAGGGTAGTTGTTTTGAGGTGCTGAGATAAGGGAAACTGTATAAGCATCTATGACAGATATGCTCCCACTGAATTCAGTGGCAGAACTTTTAATGGGAGCAAGATCCGGGCCCCATCTGATAAAGAATTTCATCTGGATTGCATATGGGGGCAGGCATTAAAGGACCCATCTAAGGATCTCCCCTCTGGAGTACATCTATAAAAGACCCTCTGTAGTTGTGTTCAAAGCTCACAGTAATGCCAGTCTCCTCAGGACAATTCACTTAGATCATCCAGAAACTCTTTCTTGTCTGAGCCCTGATGCTTTCCCCCAGTGGAAGAATGTGGTTGAAACTCCCATGCAGGGAAGACTGGAGATTTGGTTTTTATTTGAACCCAAAACATTTACAAATTGGACACACGTGCTTTGAGACTAGAGCCCGCTCTTATTTAAGCCAATTCAAAACTCTCCTTGATCCCAGCAGGATCAAGCTCTTAAATATTGCTTGTACCTTTTTAGAATATCTGCCTCTAAATGAAACAGACAGTGACAAACTCATTCTGGATTTATCCTCCTTGACTGATTTGCAGCCAGAGAGGTTTGTGGACCCTCCCTCTTGGGGCAGGGGAGTTCATGGTCTAATAGCTGAATGAAAGACCAAGGGCAGGTATCACTATGCCTTCTCTCGTGGCACACAGTTTAGCATGGGAAAGTCGATGCTGTGACAGCATTTTTTAGTATTTAAACCTGTTAATGCTCTTGTGAGACTGTTGCTCCAGCCAGCATAATGCTTCTGCTCGCATATGTGTGATTTTCTTCCTCTCCAGGCTGAAGTACTGACAGGTGAGTATTATATATGTAGGGAGCTATTCAGCAGAAACATATGCCTTGAATATGTTAAAATTCCTTGTAAGTCACTTGATCAATGTGCCGTATTTGTGTCCCCTCTGTAACTTTGCCCTAAATTCATATTCATCAACAAAGGTTGCTTGGTACTTAATGGGACACTTAATGGGGCACTGAGTGAAGGGAAGGGACAATACCAAACAGGGTGAAGAATGAGGACAAATGTAGATGAACTTCCTCAAACAGGCACAAAATGCTCATTCCTGAATAAAAAATGTGAAAAGGTCAAGTGCCCCCAGAGGTTTCTATTGTGACAGGCACTTAACCCCTTCACTCCTGGTTATCTGCTTCAGCTGCTGGGCCACTCAGTGCACAAGTGCCATTAGCATCAGTGGAATGCGGGGCCCGGGAGCACGCAGGACACGGCTGGGCGAGACCCACCTACCTTCCAGGCAATGGGCACTGGGTTAGCAGGAAATAATCCTTGTGGACACTGACCCTGTCAGTAGCTGTGTCTAGAGATAATTATTTCCTAACGTGTAACCTTTTCATGGTCAATTGCTCCAGTATATTAGACAGAAATGAGATTTCCTTCTATCTGCAGACACACAGAAGTTCTTGTCCTTCCCACTTTAAGGGCAAAACTTAACAACTGCACAGGCAACCCAGTGCTCTCCAACAAATATTGTTTCTATTTTGCTTAAACAAAAAAGAGGTTTGCTGCTCTTCCTTGCCATTGAGCAGAAAGGATGTGGGGTATATGTCCACTCCCATGTTTTTTAGCATATGGGCATCTCCCTTTAAGAATCTAATACTCATCAGGCAACTGTCAGTGTTTAGCAGTCTTCTGCTCCACCAGATTTCTTGCTTGTTGACTGATTTTGGTTTACCTTTTCCTAGCTTGTGACGCTTCAGTGTATGCCCCTTGACACATCACCAAGGCATCTGAAGAGGCAAGATCAGCAGAGTATGTCAGTACAGCCGCTCAGAAGGCATCAGGTTTGATATCGTCAGGAACGTCAAAATGAGCAGCCAGGGGTGAAGACAGTTCTCTTATATGACCCCACGAGCCCAACCTGCTCCTGCCTGAAGTGCATGCCACAAAGGCAGCTTTGGTGGTTGGGACTGGTGTGAAGAGTGTGAGTTCCTCCTCCTTCAACCCAATTGCTCCTCCTTGCTACTCTGTGTTGCAGCCTGTTCAGCAGAGACTTGGGTAGACCATCCAGAATCCTTGTGTTTGAGACAGTCCCTCCTGGGAATGACATAAGCAAACTTACTCATCTAACCCCTTGGAAACAGCTTGAGTGGACTGTACTGAGCAAAACAATGACACAAACCCAGTGAGTGCTGCTGAGCATGATTCATAGTCAGTATTATTATAACCTGCTTCTTGTTTTGTAACAGTATCTAATTGGTTTAAAAAAATTGCAAAACTAGGTCAGTTTGCCATTGGGCCTTGTAAGACTCTTTAGCTAAATCTCCAGATTTTAGCTAAAAGTTAATTTGAGCCAGACTCAGGAAAAATATATATTAATATACTCACAGTCTCACGTGAGAAACTTGTAGGCAACGATTTGGGATTCAGAGCCAGACTCTTATTCCTAAGACTAAATTCAAAGCCATCGTTTAAAAGCAGGCTTGCACACGCGTGTGTCCTGATCTTTAATTAGGCAAAACTCCCACTGACATCAATAGGAGTTTGACTTGAATAAGAACTGCAGGATCAGGTCCATAATTTGGTACCTGGGATTTGATTAAGCAGCTAAATTACTAGAACAGTTTCCCCATGAGTATAATTGCCTAATTAATTTTTAAAATAGCTAAGTTCAGCACTGAATATAGTGTACCTCTTGCCACATGAAATGTACACTGTTTAATCCAAGTTGATGGAGCTATTTGCAAGAGCCTGTAGAGTTCATTTTACAGATAAGTAGTACTATTTATTTAAAGTTCAAAAATAGCCACCATTGTGTCAAAATACCATGTTTCAGAAAATATGCTCTTGTAGTAGATTCCACTTAAAGTCTAGTTTGGCTATTAGCATTTCAAATGTATTTTAAAGAGTAGTGCTCTACTTCATCCTATTTCTTGAGTTCTGGCTGCTGTGGTTCGTTTTGCAGGTGGAAAAACACTCTGGAGGCTAGAGAAGAACTTAGTCTTCAAGAGGATTTTAAAATTCAATGCTTTGGAAAGTTTTTTGTCTTATCAATGATCTTATTTTTTTTGTTTCTGGTACCCCAACATAATGCCTGTGGTAGGTGATATATATATTTAAATAAGTGTATATTGTTTGCTTTTTGCTGAAATTTCAGTCTAACACTGTGGGCTGTAGGTGATGTATTTGCTGCAGGACTTGCTTTCACAAATAAAAATGACCTTTTTTGTGGGGTTTTTTTTTTTTTTTTTGGTTGGTTTAAACGGAGTTCTTATTATGTCAAAGGAATAGAGAGATCATACATGGTTTCTTAAGTGGAAAAAAACTGTAGAAGGAATTGCAATGCCAAAGAGTAGAACCTGTTCTCCCTAAATGTACACATATACGCCTGTGTATGTTTATATGTGTGTGTGTCTGGGTATATAGACATAAATAATTAGACTGTTGACAGTTAATAATGCACGTTCTTCTATTCTCTTCAGCTGAATTCTTAAGGCATTACCATGGGAATTTTCCCTTTCTGGGGATTGTAACAGAGCTCTAGGACTAGCTGGTTTTGTGATGTGCTTCTTGACTGGCTGGAGTGGCCCTTATTCAGGAACTCCATCCAAGCATCTCTTGCAGAGAATGAAACCATCAGCTGTCCTCAAAGAAGCACTCCACACTGCAGCAATGCATAACGGTGAGTCTTGCGTCTTTGGCGAGTCTTTCAGGGTGATGGGATCTTGGATTTTAACATGCTCAAAGCATGGCTAGGAGTTTAAATTCCAGCATATCACCATATGAAGTGGGATACTGTCAAATGTACGCCTCAGAGGTAGGTTTGAAGCCTTCAGCAACCATTCTGCTCCTTTTTAAGGCTCTAAGAACACTTGATGGGTAAACAAGATGTGACTCTGAAACTGCAGCCACAGTCTGAAATTGGCTGAGGTCTGCAGTCTTGCTGTCTTTCAGAATGATAGCTTTTTTTTTTTCTCTTCTGCCAATGTCAGAGCCTTGGCCACAAAATAAGCAGTCCGATACCCTTGAAAATTAGCAATTGGGTCCACCCAAAATGATGAGATGGTTTTAAAAATGGCAAGATTATTTTTTATGTTTAAATTGGAGTCCTTTTGAAGGCTGTCTTCCTGTCTTGGTTTGCCAACTTTTATTTTGCATTCGTCTTATGTTTTGAAGATTTCCTGTGAGGAATATAGAAAGGAATAGAAAGTTTCAGCTTTTGTTTGAAAAGCAAATAGATAACTGTCTATCTGGCATGTCTTGCAGCCTCTTGATTCCTGCAGCTGAAACTCTCGAAAGTTTGTGATTTCATATCGTTAGTATTGCCTATTGTCTAGGAGTGATGATTACTGCTTTAGGATCCCTCTGGGTTTTAAATAAAATTTGGAGATGTGTTGGGTTCCGCTCCCCTCCCTCTTAAGTGAATCTCAGCCAAAAATTGAGGAGACTCCTCAGTTATGAAAACTGAAAAGATAAGAAGCAAGTGCAAAGTCTGTTTATGATAATTTAGGCTGTAATTTGTCTCCCAGAGCTTTGGGAAGCGTCGCACCCCTTCTCTCGGTGGCACTCTGACCTCCTCTAGCGGTGGCTGGTCCACAGAGAGCCTCTCACAGCTCCTGGCAGGGGTGGGTGTCTGGTCCGGGGAGAGGTGACTCTCGCTTTGGGATCTGGTGATCTGGAGTGGGATCTCTGCAGTCAGGGATCCACTGCTGTGAGAGGTTTCCAATTCCCTCAGATTCAGCTGGGTTTTCACCTTCTGCCTTGATTTTTCCTTTGGACAATGCCAGAAGCTCCTTGTCAGTGTGTGTGTCACTCAGAGGAGCTGGAGAGACGTGATGGTGGAAGTCTGACAGTTCCCATTAGCTATGCTTATTTTTAGTCTGGGTTTCTAAAATATGAAACCAGCAAAGAACAAAACCAAGAGGTTTTTTGGTCTTCCAACCACACACACTCCCCCCTTTTTAAATGCAAGTGTAGGGAAAAGAGCTAAGTTTCAATTTCTCCTCAGATTTACAGTCTTCTTTCTGTAACTGGGGATGCTTGAAAAATCAAGAGTAACGCCACAAAGGGGAGATCTCTGTGTATCTCATTCTTCTTATTGTCTTGGCTCACTTGACCCTGTTGGGGATGTGCCCTTTCATTGTACGCTGTTGTTGGGCCCGTGAGGGCAAACAAAGGGAAATGAGCTCTGTGTAAGTCCGTGACTTGATCTGGGACCAGCTGAATTAGCTGGGCCAGCCCGTGACTCGGTGTGGCTGTGTAAGGATGCAGCAGGGATCCGGGGTACTCCAGTTAGCCAGGAGCACTGCTTGCCTTCAGCCTCAGCGCTGTGTGGAAGGTGCAGTCAGGGGTGGGGATGCTTTCCTCAGAATGACAGGAATGGGCACAGCCTTGCTGGTCTCGAGGGGAGAGAAAACTGAACTAAAGCTTTTAAGAGCTACGGAATCATAGCCCACTACAACAGGAAGGCCAGAGATTGTTTCTTCTGTGGTCTCTTTCACTGGGCAGAAAGCAAAATGGTGCAGTCCAGTAGTCCTCACCACAGGCTCTGGCTTGCTGTATTTTTATCCCTCTTTTACATTCAAGGAAGTGGAGATGGTTTTAATAAAGCTCATGCAGAGCAGAAATGGCAGGACTGGATCTGGGCGATGCTCTGCCTCCCAGTGCGCTGAACTCTTACTTTCAACAGAAATAATGAAGGACCAGCTCCAAGAGGGTAGTACATAGTATCTGTCTCTCTTAAACCCCTAATGCCCTTCCCATTGCTACCCTGGAGTGGCTTGGTTGTCAAAGATCTCCTTTCTAGCTGGCAGTCCTTTCTCCTGCCTCTTTTTATAAAAACTCCATTCTTTTCCCTAGTCAGTGAAGGCATCGTTGTTTTAATAGCACAAATCTCTCCCGAGGCTTAAGCAACTGTGTATTTATTTTTTTTTTTTCTGAACTCTTTTTGGCTAAGCCTCGGTGAAATGTTTGATTTATTATGTTTTAAAAAGTACAGGCAGCTCCTGGATCTAGCTACTGTATTTGCTTCCACCTCAGATGAGTTTTACATTGCAGAAATGCTGGAAATAACAGGAATGCAACAGATGACCGGGGAAACCAGTTTAGTATGGTCCATGAAAATAGGGACTTCACTCTACTTCTGCTTCTTTAACATTGCAACTACGGAGAAGATTTAATACAGGAACAGAAGTGAGATAAAGACTATGAAAGACCCATGGTGTGTTTAAGGCCTGCCCTAAAAATGATCAGTCACGATCTGGTGAGCATTGGTGAAGGTACTTGAATAAAGTCTTGTGCTACCAGCTGAACTCATCCCAGACACCTCAGGAGATGAAGGTGGGGGAGGTTAGCTGGGGCTGGGTTGGGGTTATAATTTTTGTAAGGCATTGCTTTTTTCTTTTTTTTTTTTTTTTTTTTTTTCTCTTCTTTCTACAAGTTCCAGTTTTTGCAGGGCTTTTAAAAGCTTTACTGGTCTTACAGAAGTTTAAAAAACAAAACAAACATGCCAAAAAAACCCAACACCAACCCAAAACAGTGAAGGCTGGGAGGCAGACTATAGAGAACTAAATTTTTCAGAAAATTCCTGGTGGGTTTGGGTGTGATATTTGGTCATACGATCATATTACTTTATGTCTTCAGACTACACTTTTCCTAAGCTTGCATGCTAATGGTAGCTTTGGTAGCTTTTGGATAGACCCGAGAGCTGATACCTTTGAGTCCCTGCAGCCAGCATCAAGCAGGCCAAAACAGTCTCGTTTATCTGGTTCCTAAACTATCCCATCATCCTGTATGGATATGTGGGGATTTTGGTTTTGCTGCATCAGTCCCTTTGAGGAAAGCAAATGGGAAGATTAATTATCCTAGAAAAAGCTTCCTCTGCTTTGCATCCATATCAATTTCAGTGAATTCAGATCCCTTTTCTTTTCTTGGGAGAGTGCAAGGAGTGTTTAAACTGAAGATTTATGGAGCATGGCAGTGCTGGAAAGCCCCAGGCAAAAAATAAGTATCAGTATATTTCAGTCTGTTTGTCTGGAATATTTGAGGAACTTTGTTTTTATCTTAACACAGTTTAAAACCCTGGAGAGAAATACAAATCTCATCCTTCTCCCTATGAAATAAGCAGGAGCAAATATGTATTGTTGCTGCATTCCAGTACTTTCTTTTTTTTTTTTTTGACATGCTTTACCTCCCTATTAAATAATTTTCAGTTTGATTAATTCTTGGAGTGCAGAGGAAGTTGTGTTCAATTTTATTGTGATCATCCTGTCTGATCACCACTCCAAATCAGGCGATAGGGTTTTCCTGAAATGAATGAGATTGTTTGAAGGAGGGAGCTTTTCTAAACAGTTTGCTTTGTCTTCATTGAAAAACTGCAGTGATAGATCTGCATTGCTGTCACCTGTGGTGAATGACTTGCTTCCAGCCTAGGCAGACTATGTTTTCCTTCAGTTTCTGTTAGGCTTTTGCTATACTGGGAAACTCTGTTATCACAGTTTGGTTCCCACGTAGGTGTGTATGAACCTAAGCTTTGATAAGCTAATTAGACAGAGGTCTCACTAAAATGCTTCTCCACATCCTTTAATCAGCTAGGTGACTCTGCTCTCAGCTGCTCCGAATTTAAAGAGGTATTTTCTGCTACTGCTCCTCTGCCAGTTCCCTCTCCCTTGCTGTGCTCTGGGGTTTGCCTTTAAATATCTTTGGGGTTGGGACTATCTGCATGTTGGTACATTATTGAGGACCTGGGATGGTATCTGGGTACTGCCTTAATAAATATGTTAAATGCTAATGTCCAGAGGAGATGCTGCTTTAACAATACCTGGATGTACCAGTGAAGAAATTGAGAGCAGATCCTGTTAGTCTCTCCCCTTGCTTAGCCAGCTGGGGGCATGGGAGAGGCTTTAAAGACCCACTGTGGCAAAATCATCATCATATTTCCTTTATAAATACATTGATGGTTAGAATCCCTGGCCTTTCACTGTTATGTTGTCTTTTGCATTCCCCACCCCCTGCCCTGAAAAATGCTTCTGCCTTCTTCTTGAAAGCTGAGAGAGCCCCAGAGCTTGCCAGGCAGAAAAGCTCAGGAAGCTCTCAAAGGATGTTGCTGCTTTTCCCTCTAACCTCTTGGAGTCTCTACCTTTCCTCTGTTCTTTTTTCTTTCTTTGCCAGTAAGGCTCTGTGTGCAGTCTTCTGTGAACCTTTGTGGGCCAGATTTCTCCCAGGTGCCTTTTTTTCCTCCTCAGTAGCTGCAGAAGAAGCAGTGGATCTGAGGGGGAGATGTGTTTTATGATTTATGACACTTTATAAAGTGCATTTCACAGCAGGATTGACAGAGCTGGAGACTGACGTCCACCCAAGACCAGGGATGCAGAGGGCAGGTAGGGGATGGATCTGCCCCTGGTGACTACCTCTGTGCCTTAGAGGCACCTGTGGACTGACTGGAGACACTTCTGCTTGCTCAATCCTTGCTTCCCTCCTCAAACTGCCTGCAGCAAAAGTAGGGGTAAGTACCAGGTGAACCCAGGACCTGTCTCTGCTGAGAGCTGTTTTAAGTGCAGCGGTTCATTCTACATCACTGGTATCTCTCCAGAAGCCATGGGAGGGCTCATGAATGTGACCAGGCTCCTTTATCCAGCTGTTGATCTAAAGCCAGGCTTATTTTGACAACCCCACCTCTTCCACCAGGGGCTGCCTCCTGATGGCAGGGGTGTCAGCACAGTTTCCCAGTGTGAGGGAGCTGGGTTTTATTCGGTGTTCCCTTGGCACTCGCATGCTCTGTTAGGTACTTCAAACAGGGTTCTTTCCCACGGTTCTCCCGCTCCGGTCTGCCTCTGCCCCTTTCTTGCCTGTAGCCTCAGGGCTGCAGCTCTCCAGCCATCTATTTATATGGCCCTCATTTGTCTTAGTCTCTTTGGCACTTATATGGCTCCCATTGGCCCAGGACCTGAATGCCTCCCAATCTTTAATATATTTATCTTCGCACATGCAGACACACACGCATACCTGTGAGGTCAGGAAGTACCATTGCTCCTATTGTACAGATGGAGAACATTAAATGGTAATTGGCTAAACTGGGAGCAGGTGGTGGTGGTGATGGAGGAAGGCTGCTTACACGTGGTACAGAAAATGGCATCACAAGAAATGGTTCATCAGCCACAGTGCAGCATTGGGAATGCAGGTCTCCCCACTCCTATGTGAGTCTTGTAGGCAGTGGAATATGTGGTCCCAGCCATGCCCTAGCCCTGTTCTGGCCTCTTCAGTCTTGAATCTTGTTTTCAACTAGTTTCATCCCAGTGACACAATTTCAGAGGTAAAAATTCTGTCAAATTGCCCACCCAGGATGGAGGTGAAGGTTGGAGTCCTCTTGGTCTGACAGTGAAAGAAAAAGATCTTTTAATGTCAAGATCCTCTTATCTTGCTCACTGGGTTTGCTGTTCTTGGCGGGGGGTTGACCCCCTCTTTCCAGTGGTTCCAAGGTGGGGATGTGCCCAGCAGTCTAAAATTCAGCCATCAGCTCAGGGTTTGCTTTGTTTTGCTAGAGCGCTCTGAACAGGCTGTCTGCTGGGGTAGGAATTTTTGGCAGCTCACACACGACGACACGATTCCTTGGCAGTAGCTTCCCGTTAGCATTTCCCAAAGATGGCAATACTGCCAGGCGTATCTCCAAATGCTTTGCAAACTCAAACAAATTAGCAGCAGCATCTTCAGTACAGAAACAATGCTTGTTGCGTTTAAAGAGCTAAACCAAACCCATTGGGGGGTGGGGGGGGGCAGTGGTAATCCTGCTCTTTTGAAGTCAACGGTGTCTTCTCCTGTGCTTAAAGTTGAGCAAGTGCGAAGTGTCTGTCTGAGCATGAGCTGAAGCCACATGCCCGGAGCCACTGTGTGTGAATTGTAAGAAGTCAGGTGGCTGGTTCCTGGGCCCATGCCTGGCCAATAGACCACGGTGCTTAATTAGTGTGGCAGCTGTTCCCCGTTAGCAATGCTTTCCTTAGGCGCCTGCACTAATGTTCTTGATAGCAGCTAAGGAGAAAAAAGAGGAGGAAATTGCATCTATATTTAATTAATACCGCATTCATATTTTATTGCAGAGAGCCCTTCAGTGCAGGAAGATTCTCTGTGAGAACAATTGCTTTTGAGTGCTGGAGCTAATGTATGGTGCTGAGGAGGTGAACTTTGGTTTTAAAAACAAAACCAAATTCCTTCCAGGCTAACTGGGAAAGTCCAGAAACTCTCTGCCTCTCACCTCCCAGCCTCAGGCTGAAAAACAAGTGGCAATTTGCTGATAATTCATATTTGCTGATAATTCATAATTGATTAGCTTTAATATCTTCTAACATTCAGTGAGAGCGGCTTGGTGGGCCATGGACAAACATCCCACTGATTATTTTTTCCTTTTGATAAGCAGCCAGGCTTGGAGAGGTTTCCTTTTGGATTCTCTGAGCTTACTCCCCTCTTCCAGCTGCATGCTGCGTTCCTTCTCTTCTGGCTCCGAGTCCCGGCGAGGAGACGCAACGTGTCGTTAAAATGGCTGTCACGTTCCCATCCTGCACGGTTGGTTTGCTGTAGCTGATGGTGGGTCCGAGGCGGCCCGTGAGGCTGGCAGGGTTGGCCGTGGCAGCTGGTATCGCCGAGAGCACAGGAGAGGTGGCTGTTTGCTGGAGCAGCCTTGGCCGCGGTTGAGGCCACCGCTGGGCATCGCTTGGTGGGTGGCCAGGTGTGATGCTGCCCCGAGTAAAACGGAGGAAGCTGGTGGTGTTTTGAGGTTGGCCTGAGCGTGGCCAAGCAGGAGGAGCCGCAGCAGGGCCAGCACGTGCACTTCTTGTCGGAGGGCCCGATCCTGCATGTGAGCGGGTTGCTGCTGCCATCTCCTGCTGCAGCAGTAAGGCAAAGGCAGAGCTTGCTCACTGACCTGCTGTCAGCACTTGCCCCTCTCTCCTCATTAGGAGCAGGCTTGGGCCAGGAAGGAGACATTTTATAGTCCAGTCAGAGAAACATAAAAAATAGGCTTTGAAAGACTGTGTGTTGTAATAACTTCAGCCTCTTAAAAACTCATGTGCGCACCCTTCGTGCGCAATTAAAGTATCGTTGTTTCCTTTAGTTAGTGTGTGGTGTAGTTCTGCTTGGACTTTGCAAAACGCATTACATCTCATTCTCCAAAATGTTGCTATGCTCTGCAGTTTGCATTATAATAAAAATATGCAAACAATTATTATCCAAACAAAATTTAATTAAATTTTTTTTAATCCTTCTCCTTTCACCGATTCCACAATTTTTTCCTTTGGTAGAGTCCAAAATTCAGAGAGAAAGGAAAGCTGAAGTCAGAAGTGTTTACAGAAAGGAGCATTTCTGCCTCCCTACAACTACAAAAGAAACATTTGTTGCCTCAGATAACTCCTAAGCAAACTGCTGTCAAAACAATTAGTGTTATTTTTCTATTATCCTCCTATTTGAGAGTAAATAGCCATTTCATGAATATGTTAATTACCTGGTAGGTGCAGAAGATAAGTGGATGTTCTATCTCCACAAATGATGATAAAGCTTCTATTGTATAGAAAAATTTCCAGCAATGATTTTTTTTTTCCAAGTACTCGGGGTCAGGCGATTGCAGTTCAACTGCTGACAACTGGATCCGTTCTGCTTTGATAATTTAAAGATTTAACAAAAGTAACACCGTCGTGCAAATGAAGATTCCCCCCTCCCGCACCTTTTTTGTTGTTGTTTTTCAAGGAAAAGCAGGCGGGTGAGCAGTCAGAATTGAGTCCCTACAAAAACTGAACATTTACAGCTTTTCTATTTCTGTATAAAGTTTTAAGGGCTAACAGAGGGGTTCTGAAAAAAAAAAAAAAAAGAATTCACTCGTGCAAATACTGCCAGGTAGTATCTCTGTGTGCTATTAAATGCAGGGTGATTTTAAATGTGAAGTAATACTGAGCTATTCCATTTAAACTGGGCTGTCTGCAGGGCAGAAATTATTTGTGCATTTATCTGTCAGTAGGAACTGCAGGTTACTAGATAGATTTGTTTGTTTATTTTAAAAATAATTCAAATATTTATTTTAGTGAGAGTGTGCTTATTTAGGGTCTGGAGAAGCAGAAAAGTGCAGGTTTTCCTTTTGGAGATGTGTACGTTTAGGATAAAAAAATCAATATTCTGCAAAGTTGAATGCACCATTGTGCCAGATAATTAAAATGTAAATTTAAGTATCTATGCCTGCATTGTGATTTTTTTAATACTTTTAAGTTAGTTGTCTTTTAAAACATGTGGTCAGCTGTTGTATTCACATATGGTCAAATGATCAAAGTCTGAACTCCTCTCTAATTGTCCCCTGCTGCTTGTCTGCTCTGTCCATGATCAAGGCCTCAGCAGGTGATAAGAAAGGCATGAGAACAGGCTGGAAGGAGAATGAACTACTGAGGGGCCCAAGCTGAAAGAAATAAAGACTTCCAGTACATCACCCTGACAGTAAAGAACCAAGAAAAAGTGAAGTCTGGTTAGTTTTTATTTTTTCTTTCTTTCTCGCCTTTTTTCCCCCCGTTGCTCACCAATCTGCATATATTTTTTTAAAGGCAAAATGCAAATGGGGTAGTGTCTGTGTATTCTCAGCTCTTATAAAAGACAGAACCAAACAGCCTACTGCAGACATGTTTATTTACTTGCTAGGAGGAGGAAGCTGCTAAGTCACACAGTTTATAGTATTTCACATGTTTGTGGAAACCGTTGCAATTCTTTTCACTTGTGCTTGTCATTGTTTGCTGGAGTTCACTTTGCCAGATGGTTCTTTATTGTCACTGGTGTCCACACCTCGCTCTTGCATCACTTCAAGACCAAATGGTGTGAAGAGCTTTAATACTTAGAGGATTTACTTTTAGTAAATCCACACTTTGTGGAAGGTTCATTCTCAGCTATTCAAGCAGGTCTAGCACTGATTCAGAGAGGGAGTAGCTGACCCAAGGAATGAAGAAAGGGTGAAATAAGTGGATTGTCTTTACTGTTGCTGTTTGTCCCCTGCTCTCTTGCAGGCAAAATATCAATGGAAAATTAAGGATCAATATTAGATTTAGGAGTTAACAGTTAAAGAAAGGAAGGCGCACAGTCAGATTTTCCCCCCTTTGCCCCCCCAGTCAGTGTAGAAAACAGTTGGCTGCATTTCTTAAGCTAAATTTCTTCAGCTTGCAGTAATGTATTTGTATGCATCATGTTTCTGGAACCACGTGAGGATTAATTTTTTACATGAATTTGCATGCAAATAGAGTACTCCCTTTTGGCTTCTGTAGAGTCATTTCTTGATGTTTGCAAACACTGTCACTCAGATGCAAGAAGCGCGATTGCCCCATTTTTAGAGATGAGGAGGCAGTGGCTGGCTGAGAAAGAAGCGAGTACCCTGCAGACACTTGTTCAAATATGTAGGGTTGTAGGGCAATTTATATTTCAATATTAAAAACAGGTTTGAGTGCCTATTTCTCTAATTTGCAGGTAGCTGAAGACTATTCGTCTTGAAGACTACAGCGGTAAGAGTGGACAGAGAGTGTGTGTCTCTGCATGGATGGGGAGTACTTTAGCAGGAGGCAGGTGTGAGAGGATTTAGAGGTTATTATAGAAAAATCCTTGTGGTGATCAGACTATTATATGGCTGCTGTAAAATAGGCAAACAGGTTAATGGGGTATATCCGCAGAGGAAAGAGCAACACATCACAACTCTGCTGCAGTCCCAGTGAGGAGATAGAGCTGTGTTCAGTGTCAGGGATTTTTTTCTGGTGACAGTATGGTCAACTCCAGAAGGTTCGTTCTCCTCATGAACTGTGAGGGTTTTAGGGAGGGTGTCTCTTGGAGTGAGTTCATGGTAAAAGAGAAGACATCTTGATGCACAAGGAGGGTGGTGGAGAAAGAGGAATACGATCATGTCTCTGCACAGGGCAAAAGGTGAGAGAGACTTGAAACAAAGAGTTTGGAGCATTTTGACCGTGAAGATTTGTGGAAGGGAGGCCCCAGTCCTGCCGGGAGCTCAGCTGGAGAGTGTCTGCCTCAGCAGTGACCCACAGAAGTGAAGTGCCCTACAGAAATCTCAGCATTTTCCTTCCCTCCCTCCTGTGTTCCCTTCTGGGGTGTGAGCTGGTTCCACTTGGTCATGCTCAAGTGACTTCCTGAGCTGGGGTCGGTGGAAGTGCACCACTGAGGAGGTGAAGTGCCCACCACGAGCTACGTTTAATGTGAGAATCAGTGGAGCTGTTTGCTTCTGAGTGCAGTAAACAGAGAGGCTGCCAAGTGAGGGTGGTGAAGCAGGGTGTATAAATGAGCTAGAGGTTTTATGAGAGGTTGGGTGGGGAGGTGGAAGGATGTGGTGACAGAAGAGAGAGGAGGAGATAAACAGAGCAGGCAGGCTTGTTAGGCAGAGTGGTCTTTTTCTACTGCTAATTCTTCGTAGAAAAGCTGTGGCATAGCAAATGCAGGGAGGTTTAGTCCTTATGCTTTATTTGCACATTCAGGCTCTGCTTCTTCTAAAATGAATGATGCCAGGCTATCAGCCCACCCAAGTTCCAACCCATATCCAGTATAAATGGGATCTGAAAATATAATGCTGCAGTTCTTGCTATTTGCTTTGCAGCCCACAGTGACTGGGGAGTAGGCTGTGGAAGGAGCCCAGATCTGGCTGCTGCACTGCTCCCACTCCACCCTGATGGTTGCTGAGTAATTGCAGATTCTTATCCGTGGTGCAAATGAAGAAAGATTATTTTTTTTTTCTTTAAGGGGAATTGTTTTATTTTCCCTGCTTCTCTCCAGCATTTCTACGACACCCACTCATTCAGCTCCTTGTTAACTACCCCTGCCTGGTGAAGGCTGCATGATAGTGTTTGGTCTGTGAGCTGTTTGCAGGGATCAGAAATGAGGAGGGGTTTTGTGAGCTGGAGAAGGTAGATATTTCTTGGTAAGTTTGGGTTTTTCTCTCAAAGATGAGTTTGATTTCATCTGCTTCTGTCTCCTGCCCTTTGAGCACATTTTCAGAAAAGGTGAGGTGGGCACCCAGTTGCCTTGCCTTTGTCCCAGTATCCAAGGCAATCTGTACAGCAGGTCTGACTTTACAGACCTGAGTATCAGGAATTCACCCTTGTCTGCTTAGGGTATCTTGCACATCCTGTGTACTGCTAGATCTGTCCCTCTGTGGGGTGTTGCTGGCTGATGGATGATATATAACCCTTCTGTCAGGGTTTGCTATGCCCTAATGACCTTCCCGTAAATATTTATCATCCAGAACATCTAGAAGTAGGATAGAAGATCTACCGTGATGGTGGACACACAATGGGAACAAAGGCAGCCAAATTTAACCAGCTTACAAATTTTATCTTCTGCCATTTGGTCCTCTGTTTCCTTGGGAATAAAACTGGTAGTATCTGCAGAGAGTTGTTATTGAGAGTCACCTTTTCACCTGGAACTTTCTAAGCTGGTGTCACCCACCTACTTTCAACTGAGTTGGTTTTTTTTCATAGAGAAAACACAGCTTTGGTCACAGACACTGTTGGGAAGGTAGAAGAAAATTCTGCTTCGCTAATGTAGTTTTTGTAGAACGTGTTGATTTGTTGCATATACAACAACAGCATCCAGCACCACATTGAAAAATACCATAACTGTGGTGGGAATGTTGAGAAGCAGTGGATGGGAGAGACTTATATGCATCTCTGCATTAGCCTTGCAGACTTAAATGGTTCAGTGGGGAGTTACTGGTCATAATAACTGAATAAACTCAAGTATTCTTATTTTTATATTGGTTCAAGTTCCTTTACTGGCAGGAGCCAGCCTGTGAAAAGTTCTTGAGCAAAATGCTCTCCACACCTGCTGCTGATGGTAGTTAGTGTCAAGCTGTTTTCTTGGAAAATGTGTTTGGATGCTATTTTCTAGAATAAACAAGTTAGTGGTCAGCAAATAAAATAGATTCCTCCCACTTTGCTCCTTCCTCCATGTGCTCATAATAAGTGGCTGAGGAGGGGGGGAAAAAAAAAAGTGGTTGGATCTCACTCCTGCAAATGGTCAAGAAAATTACAGAGCCAACAAAATCAATTTCCGGCTTTAATAGTCCACAAGCCCAAGGAGTTCTGCACAGTACTCCCTGGGGTCAGAGAGTAGGCTTTTAATCTCTGAAGCTCTATACAGAGGAGGTGTGTAGAAAACAAGAAGTTTTTGGCAGAGTCACGTGCTTCAGGAGGTTTGGGATCAACAGGAGGTGCGTGGTTTGTTTTCTCTCGTAGTGGTTCGGATGGGAGCTGTGAAGCAATGAGCTTGGTAGGAGCAGGCAAGGTGCCAGGCTCTCCTTCACACCTCTTGCTGTGTTGTACCTCCTGTGATGTGGTAGGCTGTGATGCAGCCATCCCACTGCTGCCTCCCAGACCCATGAGTCCCAGCTCCCAGCTGGAAGGCTGGGCGCTCCTGAAGCTGATTTTATGCTGCTTTATGGATAAGTGAAGGGGGAGGATTCCAGCCTCTCATCCTTGTCATCCTTGTGCAGCAGAGTTTGGTTTATCACTTTACCAACCTCTTAAGGACTGTTGTCCTTATTGCTCTTTGCAATAACAAATTGAGGGAGCACCCTTGGGCTAAGCAGGGCAGGCCCTGTGTGCTGTGGGACTTACTTCTTGTAGGACCTGATCCTGTAAGATGCTCCTCCTGTCTGGACTTTGGTGGGAGACAGCGTCCTGTCCGTGGATGGGGCCTCTGACTGTTGTGATAGAAAGAAAGTGGTGAAAGAGAATGGTCACTACTTTGGATTGGACTGTGGGGCAGAAAGGAAACAGGAGGCTTCAACAGGGACTCTGCAGGAGGATTTTGGCTGGCAGAGGGAGGAAGGTACTTTCTCTGTGCTGTAGGTCAAGTGGTAGGGTAATGAAGAGAACAGCCCTAATGTGCATAAATGCTGCCTGTCAAAATGACTCTTCCTTCTCTGCAAATCTACTTAAAAATAATTACCTATGTGCCACCCTGAAACATATCTAGCAATTAAATGGTAAGGTTAATATGTTACATGCATGGAGACCAGGAAATTTGGAGGTTGTGTTGCCATAGCAACTGTAACTCTGCCCTCCTGGGCATAGGCATTCCTGTGGGGTCAGGGCACAGTCGTGGGGGTGGGAAATGCTGCCAGTGTGGTAGCAAAGGGGTGGGAAAAGTCATAAAAATGTAAAAATAAACCTAACTCTTTCATCTCATTTTGTGGTGTCAGTGGAAGAGCAGTAAAAGGTGAAGCTCCTCTCCAGTTGTGTTAGGAGGAGCACTGCAGTGCTGGCTGTCAGGACCTGCCAAGAGACCCTGTGCCTTTGGGAGGGCAGAGTTAACTTTGCTGATTTAAGCCTCAACAGATTTCAGCTGCTCTCAGCTCTCCAGGGACACTGTATTATGTGGGTAAAGCATGACTTCAAAATTGTACTGGTCTCCTCCTTTGGCTCCTATAGCTAAAATCCTGGTCCATAATGGAGATGTCTGCTCCAAAGAATTGTGTTTCTGAAATTGCTTCTTAGGCCTGGCCCGCTGAGGAGAACATGCATTCAAGTATAGTCAAATTGGTACCATACCATTAGAAGCAAGACTCTGACTCCAGAAGGGTTCTCCTGCTCTTCCACAAACTTTGAAGCCATCTAATTTTTGTCTGAGAATTACAGAATGTTTGCTTTTGTGCATGTGTTTGTGAGCAGCAGCCTTGGAGCCAAGTGGCTGCTCATTCCTTCCTTCAGGAGGGAAGGAAGTGACGGTGACTAGAAGTGATGGGGTACCATCGCCCTTCGTGATGCTGAGTCCCCCTTCCTCATGCCTACACTGCCACTGCCTGTGACTCTACCACTTCTGTGTTTTGTTAGTGCAGAAGATTTTAGGCCAACAGAAACCCCAATGGTGAATGATGTTCTTTTGCCTTCAAAATATAAAAGGAATCGGGAAGGAGTCAGAAATGATGGCTTGACTTGCTCTGCTTTAATAAATTGAGCACTTAAACCTCGGTAGTTCTGCTGAGATGATGATTCTTGTTTCAGTGTCCAGGCTTTGCTCCTCAATAATTTCTGAATCTATTGTTTCACCTTTGTGAAATGGTTTGGTTTTCTGTTGCCAGCTTCTCAGAATAGGTCTGTACTTAGGTATTACCACAAAAAAACCAGGTAATTTTTAAAAATGAAAAAATACCAGCTGGCTACTGGCAGATACCTCTCATCTGGAAAAGACTCTTGGCTCATACGCTGGTTATCCCTGCTGAGATAAAGCGAGCAACTGGAGCAAATGAAGCACTTGTGAAGAGTGCCACAGCTTCTCCCTGTAGTATGCAAACGAATTGCAAATCATCTGTGCTTCTGCAGGAAGTCCTTTATGAAAAGCAATGGGATGGAGAAAGAAATGGAGGGCCTGGGTGCTGGTGAGATTATTTTCAGTGGAGGGCAGCGTGCATTTGCCGCGTGGTTTGGGTACGATAATAGAAGTCTGCTTTCTGTGGAATGCTGTGGCTCTCAGAGGCAGGAGATGAAAGACATGTAACAATGAAGTGGTGCATATCAGGGCATTTTATTTTATATTAAAACACCAATTTTTTTTTTTTTTTTTTTTTGGTAGCAAATGCATTCCAAATGTGATAGAGCCTATTGTGTTACAAGACTAAAATTAAAACATGCACAGAGGTCATGCAATTGTTTTTATTGTACTGAGAGGTCATCCTAATATCACTTTGGTTTATTCAAAGAAATTGCATGTATTTGACAATCATGTAGTAGGAATTTGACATGAGAAAGTCAGCAAAGGTACATGATGACAATACCATGAAAGGCAATGTTTATGGAGAAGATATTTTCTATATACCATTGTTCAATATTGAAACATGTTTCTTCAATTTACATTCCTTTTTTTTTTAAGGGTGCATAATAAGTTAGTGTAGCGTTGGGAACTTGGGACAGATATAACTTAAGCAGATTTATCTAACTACACACAGTACTTTGTTTTTTGACACACAAGCAGCTGCCATAGCAACTGCAAGATCACAAACTGTTATGATACCTCCAAGAAATGTGTTGTCTTTTTTAAAAGAAGTGTAAGCGTGTGAATTTGCATGTCAACTTTATTTGACAGTAGCCATGACTTTTGGGGAAAAATGATATCTCCAAATGAATGCTTCTCTCCCTGTGGGATCTTTGTGGTTTAGTTTGATGATATTTTTTTTACTTTGCTGTAATTTTTTAAATTAACTTATAATTTTTTTTTTTGGTGGAGATGAAGCAATAGAATGTATCTTAAACTGCTTATTATTATTTCTGCATACCATGATAGTATCTAATGATCCCTTTAAACTTTGGGATCATCTTCCTGCCTCCAGTTAAAGAGAGAGAGAAGCAAGTCCGGTCCTCAGTAGCTTAGGATTGAAAAAGATGGAAATGGAACTGGCAGCACAGAGAAGTAAAATTATTTGTCCCAGCCACACAACGGGTTTGTGGCAAAGCTGGCAGAGAGCCTGCTGAGGACAGGGGCAGCTGTTCTGTCATAGACATAGCTGGGGCTGACTGACCATTAGGGTGACATCACTGTGAGCTTGTTTCAGAGCATTGCTTCCTGGATGCAGCCGAGTATGTTAGTTTGTTAGGTAAGATGGAAACAACAAAAAAAAGCCAGGGAAGGGGTCAGTGGCAGGTTTTTTACCACCTGTGGTTGTCAAATTATACATCCCATATGGAGGTGAGCTAACCTTCCTAACAGTCATGAGTGAGGTACAGTCCCTACTTCAGAGGTGGATGAACTGCTTTGCTGAGGAGTTAACAGATTCCTATGAGACCTAAGATGAATCAGTTGAGAAGTGGGAATAGCTCTCATGAGTGGTTAGAAAAACAGCGATGTAAGTCCCTGCAAGCAAAATTTTTCCATGGTAAGTGACAAAATGAAGCATGGTGTGTTTTGCAGCCGTGTCCTGGTCCTGCATATCAAAAACCAGCTGTATCAGTGGTAGTTCACTTGTGTATAGCACTTGGCCTGTTAGACACACAAATGGTTTAATTTTCTGACTCCAGATTTATTCTCTTCTGTTTGTTTTGAAAAGGTCATGGTGATGTGTCCCAAGTCATGTTATATATCAGTTGGGGAACTACTATGTGTCTATGAAAATAAGAGCAAATCAAGAGAGTTTCCCAGTTTTTATTAATAACACATGCAGAGAGTTTACAGACGTTCATAGATCACTCTTAATGGGTGCATTTTCTCAGAATTTGTTACTTGCCTTGTGAGGCCAATAACTCTTAGTCATGGTCCAGGATGTGAGGAAATGCATTGAAAGAAAACGGTCCTATCCTCAGACCACTTCCAAAGTAAGCCCAAGACAAGACGTTAACAGAAATAGTCAGATGGGGGTGTGTAGGGAGTTGATGAGAACATTGGTCTATGGACCTCTCTCAGGAAAACAGCTATTTAAGTGATGACAAGCTGTTTGTTTGCATGATGGCTCAGGAGACTTTGAAGGCTGTATTGAAGGCAAACAATGAAGTCACTTTGTAGATGGTTGTTGGGAGCTCTTCCTAGCAGGAGGGGCAGCAGGGGGAAAAGCACAAAGGGATTTTGTTTGAAAACATAAGATATAGGCTGTGGGCATGGGGAGCAGGAGCTAATGCTGCAGATTCATCACACTGTGTGTAAAACAAAGCTTTATCAACTGTTTCTTTTATTCATCAAACTTGCTGTGGGGAGGAATTTATGGGTCTCTCCCAAAGGTGACCAGAAATAGAAATATGGTATTGCTGACTTCAGGTGGGCTTTCCCAGTCTTACTCCTTGGCAAATCCCTGTCATTTTACATGAATGGCCAGCTCCTTTCCTTTTCTGAGAAAAGGGCTGTCATGCATGTTATGGGGGACAGCCATACCCTGCTAGGGAGGTATTGACCAGAGACCTGTATGAAGGCCTACACTATCAACAAGCAGCACTTGGCAGAAGTGGGAATGAGTTGTGGAAAGAAGCATGAAGAAAAGCAGCCACTTTCTGGTATTTGGAGTCTGAGTTGTATCTGTGACTTGGGAATTCTGAGGCCTACTTGTTGTGCATCTTTACAAGAAGTTTCTACATCTTTGCCTGCCTTAAGTGCTCAGAATTAATGAGTTATACTTCACAAAGTTCATTAGGGTGGGTTGTGTTTTGTTTTGTTTTTTTTTTAGTTATTGGATATGTTGTCATGTTTATGGGCTTCTAGGTCCATCTGTGTTGCTTATTTCAAGGTTTACTTTGCAACTGAGAATTAGAAACCTATTTTTATGGCACGTGTTCTTTTTTTATACAGAGCCTAGATTTGGGCGAGTCACATGCCTGCAGGTTCTGAGGCTTCCTGAAAAGCACCAGCTGTTGCAAGACTTGGAGTGAAACTGTGAGAGCGTCTGGTGCTGCTGGTACAACAAGGCCTTTTCATATGGCATCCTTTTTGGATTGCTTGGACATAAACTGTGGTTGAATTATTCCCCCCCCCCCCCCCCCCACTTCCAGTGGGGAGGGGGTGGCGGTTGTTTGTGGGTTTTTTTTAGATTTTGTGTGGTTGTGTTTTTGTTTGTTTTTCATCGATTTTCCCTCTCTATTTTTGTTTTTTTTTCT
>JANHGN010008868.1:76459-93706 GCA_024605025.1 Megaceryle maxima
CTACACGAGAGGTTACCCTCTTTCCCTCCACGCCCCCCTTCCGGTCTTGGACATAAACTGTGGGTGAATTTTTCCCCCCCCCCCCCCCGGTATTTGAGCTGGATGGGAGGTTGATTTCTGATAGGTTTTAATATGGTGTTTGGTAATGTGATTTTCTCTGAGCCTTCCATGTGATCTGCCCATGTTATTGCTCGGTTTTTGCAGCCTTGTGGCTGCAGTGGATTCAGCTCTCAAGTCTTCAGGATACACAATATTTATGGTGGGAAATGAGCTGTTTGCAAACTAGTAACAAACTATAATAATTGCTTTGCTTTTCACTTGAAACACTGATCTAAAGCTCTGTCTGCCACAACATTCCCATGTAAAGCCACACAGATCCTCAGATGCATTTGTTAGATCTATTTAGATCCCTGTTTGGTTTCTAAATTGGGAATAAAGTCTGTGAACATCTCTAGCCTCTTCCTCCCACACATTGCCTGGTGTAAGCTACTGTCTGCTTGGGTATCTATATACAGCATAACTGTAGGTGTGACTTTCTGTGGTTTGACCAGTTGCCATAAGTTAAAGTTTCTAAAGATGACCACAATGATAATTTAATAGGAAATGCTGTAAGGAAATGCTGAGCTGGGGGTGAATTTTCTAGAAAGACCTGAAAAGAAGATAGCAAGCATTTGAAAATTCAGAGAGGAAAAATCACAGAATCTCAGAATGTCAAGGGCTGGAAGGGACCTCAAAAGATCATCCAAGTCCAACCCCCCTGCCAGAGCAGGATGACCTAGACCAGATCAGATAGGAACGCGTCCAGGCATGCACATTTTGAGGATTCAAAACTGTGAGAGGAAAACTGGTTTGTAAACTGGTACTTATCTTGATGAGCATTGTAGAAATACAAGTTTAACCATGGTTGAAAAGTTTGAGGCAGTTTGAAAACTCTTGATGGACAAAATTTGAAGTGGTTTTGAATCAAACTGGGGACCTTCATTCTAATTTTCTTGAGTTTGCTTTACTACTTCTACAAAAATGGTAGTTTTATTTCTCTATATTGAATAATATTTTAACACACACACACCAGTTCAGTTAGGTTGTTTTGGTGGGTTTGAAATGCGCTTTTAATTTTTGAGGCTTTTGGAAAGACTGATGGACAAGGAAGTATAATTAACTTGGTTTCTACAAACAGAAGCAACGCAGTAGAAGTATTTGATTGGATGGCAGAAGGCAGTAGCTGGGGCAAGGGCTTGGATCAGGTCTAAAGCAACACAGATGGACTTAATTCTTTTCCTCTGTGAAGCACTGGCAACTGAATCAGTGGGCACTGACTGCAGCAAAACTTGGTCAAAATGTCTTCAGATGGTAAGCAGCCTACAGCCATCTTCCCTTCCTGTTTCATCCTGTCCAATCTAAGTCTAAACCTCTGATTGACTCTTCTTCCTCGTAGATTACCCCTGGTGTCACTTCTAGAAAGTGGAAAACATCAGATCCAACCCTGTCTCAGCATTTCCAGAGATTTTTTGCGTCCTCTGATCTCAAAGCACAATACGAATACAAACAAAGTCTGAGTTATAATTTTCAACAGACATCAGTCCTTTTCTGTGGGGTGGAGGAAATGCAAGTAAAATGTAAGGAACTGACTTTTCCAGGAGCATGTAAGGAACGCTGGTTATGTGATTCTCCTCTCCTGACCCTGACTTTAGCAGTTGGTGACTGTATTGTCTTTGCTTCCTCTAATACCTTTGAAAAGTTCAGGAAGACTCTTTTTTTCAGCTACTGCTTCTTTCTCTAACAGCAGGCTGTTTAAATATCCCTTTTATTGTTTTGGGGGCTCTGCCATCTAAATGTAATTGGTGGAAAAGGTGTAACTGGGGGCTCTGCTGGGAGGAAGGAGGTGCCAACAAGGGAGCGAAAGAGGAATGCTCATGAAGAAAGTCATGTCATCCTGCAACCTCCTTCATCCCTGGCATGCTTTGGCTGAGGTTAAGCAAGATGCAAGAACCACATGGGAGAGGGCAGTTGCTCACACAAACACTACTGTGATGGGGAGTGGGGAGTTTCACCCCTCCCTCTGTATTTAGCATCTGCTAGCAGGAGAAACTGTTGAGAGGATGGAGAACCTGATCTCCTGTGAGCCAGTACAAAGGAGCCGTGGGGGTAAGGGATGCTCTGGTATCAGTTATGGCTGGAGTCAACCTCGGAGGAAAGCAAACAGTGGGAATAAAGGTCACAGAGAAAAGTGAGGATATCATCTTGAAGAAAGCCTTTGCTGCACAGGATTGCCATGTGCAGTGCTGATGAGCATCTCAAAAAGCAAACCAATAGCATTAGGGTGGGAATTCCCACTGCATCCCTCTCCTCTAGCCCCCTCACCTCTGTCTCAAGATCAAAAAGGCAGCGGCAGCGCAGCCTTCTGTCTGCGTGAGAACAGAGCCTGCGGAAGGGAGCTGCCACATGGGAAAGCTGCTCTGTGAAGATGCTTGAAAAATAAACAATGGAACATCAGCACAGTGTGAGGCAGCTACCTGGCACTCATGGAAAACAAGGAAAGGAGAAACCATTTGTGCTTGGGATAGGCAAGCCTTCCCCTCCCTTTTGAATGGCACAGTCTTAATTTCCATGTACTTACTTATCAGACCTGGGGTGGTGTTTACAGGGAAGGCAATTTGGTAGGGGTGGATGCTGCGGGCAATATTGTGCTTGGGAGAATACGTTTTGTTGGATTGTGCTTTCAGCTTACTGAAGGCTAAAACACCCTGGCGCAAAGCCTCTTGCAGTTTGCACTAGGGAGTGGGACGTGAATGGGCTGTGCCAGCAGTGTTTCTTCATCCTGAAGAGATGATGGAAAAGATCAGAAGAACCTAAGGTTTTTCTGTCCCCAAATTCTTGGCGTTAGCCTCATCTCTTGCTGCACCTGACAAAATCTTTCCCAGTGGTATGGTTTTAATGTAACAAGGTGATAATGAAGGAGAAGACCAAAGTGGTTAATCGTTCCTGAAAGACACACTGATGACGGAGGCCTTTAAGGATGTGCACAGGGCTGTTTTTTCCTCTTTCTCCGTCTAGGTTTCCTGGGTAGCTGTTTTGCTGCACATCTGGTGTTCCTGACCCACCGCATGGGAAGCCTTGAGTAATCCCACACTGCACTGAGCATGTTTGAGAAGTTTTGTATGACAAGATCGCTAAGTGTCCTGCCCTTTGCTCTGCCCCCCCTCGTGTTTGTCACATCTAATAATGGGCAGAAATGTGGTGTGTGCCACTGAACACGGGGAATTTGTTTGTATTCTGTGTTTGCCACAGCCTTTTAATTTGAGGAGGGAGCGTGGGAGCCAGGGAATGGCTAAAAACACTTCTCTTTGGTACTCCTCTACCGTAGGCCACATACAGCTCTTAGGAATGATGTGAACTTCAGCTGAAGCTTTGGGCTTTAGAGTGGCAGTCATGTCTCAAGAGGCAGCCTTAAGTGCTATAAAATGCTGTATCTATTTCAGTGGATGGCAAAGGATGTATAGGACATGCTGCTATCTGTGCCCTGTTATCTGCGGTAGGGATACTGGGTGCTGTAATTTCCAGTGTTGTCATGTTTTACGTCGTAAGGGAACTGCTGTAGAAAGATTGAGTGGGCTGTCATCAGCTCTTAGCCTGTGTGGGGTGCTCATACACTTTTTGTGATTTGTCCTTGTGTTACTGCCATGTACAGGACTGTACTGCTGCAGTCAGGAGGGCTTTTGTCTTTAATCTCAAGGTGGGTATGTTTGGAGCCTGTTCCTTGGAGACAGCCCATCTAGTTAAGGAATAATAATAAGGTATAAAAGTGAAGGAGAATCCTGACTTGTGAATTCCTGGTGATACCTCCATGCTTACGTATTTCACTGGGTGTTGAATGTACGTATCTGAAAAGAGAGCCAGTCCAAGGGCTTTCATACTCTCTGGTACCTTTGCTCTCTTCCTAGATGTAGCGGGTTCACTTGTTCCCATAGATGCTTCCATCTTTTCTCCTTTTTTTTTTTTTTTTTTTCTTTTTTTTATTTCCTCCTTGCATGTTTTAAACACAGTGGGTGAATAAATGCAGCACAGCAAGTCTTCTGGGAATGTAAATATTTGAGGGTTCTTACCTTAAGATGTATGAAACAAAAACAGAAATGAAAGAGGCCTTTAAACTAGCTCTGAATATGCAGAGGGAAGTTGCTAAAAATATTGGGGATTTTATGAGGAGAAGGGGAGAAATTAAGATCTTTCCAAAAGAGTGGAAAAGATATGGTGGGAGCTAATTCATGGCCAGCTTCAATATTTGCCATTTTGGGAGGGTAAGATCAAGATTAAGTTGAAAGCTTCAGTTGTCTTTATTGCTTAGTCCAAAGGAAAATGGGGCTGGTTTAGCTGGGATGTTGGCAGGAAAGGAAGACATGCATAAGTAATTATTTCTCATGTGAGGCCTTCATTCCCTCCTTAGTCAATATAAATAGGGACAAGGTCTACTTTTGGCTACATATGAGTATTCAGTAGTCAGCAGGGAAGCTTCCACAAGGCAAATAAAGTCTCTGACAAATCAGAAAGGCATCTGCCTTGTTCTATAGACTATGTAAGAAGCGTGGAATCTTAAATGAGACATGGAAATTAGGTGGTTTGTGCCAGTAGGATAACATTTTTGAGAAGCATCTGGTTCAAGATTGTACAATGTCTAGCATGGGTGCTTTCTGGGACAATTCTCCATCCAAGACTCAGTTCCATTTGCTTTATGTCTAGCCCCTTCCAGGAGCATATTGCAGAGATTTCTGAAATGATGGCAATCAGACAAAAGTGGGATTCTGGAGCATGAGTGCTTTGTCAGCATGGTATTGCACCCAAGTGGAGGAGCCCTGCTGACAAGATAATTTCACTGCTGCTGGGACCTGGCTAGCATTTCCAGAGGAAGTTTTGTGTATGTACTGGCTCTGTGCACAGGAGGAATGTCCTCTGAGATAGCTGAAGGCAGGAGAAGTGCCTGAATTAGTGCTGCTCTTGGGTAAAACCTGATGGTTGCCTGTTATCCAGAGTATTTAAATAATGTCTTCAGGGTATTTCCTCCAAGACAGATTTTTGGATGACTGTTCTTATCTTTATTTATGTTTTCCTAAGCTTTCTCAATATATTTTTCACTTCCAGCTGTGAAATAGAAATACAGCGTTCTCTCTTTTTTTTTTTTTTTTTTTTTTTTTTTTATTTTGCCTCATGTGGTGGTTGTGGGCTGACTGTTATCTCTGCTGCACTTTTGTGTGGCAATGACTTTTGATATCAAGCAATTTAATTGTGAAAAATGCAGAAACATAAAACCACCAGACAAAACCACTAAAAAACATATGAGAACCTATTTTGCTATGCTTATGAAAACATGATAATGCTGCAAGGAGAGCATTTGCCAAATAGGTGGGAAAATTGGTAGGGAAAGGAATGTTATTCCATGGTCCAAGTGAGGTATTACAAATAGCTTTCCTTTAAGCTTTATACCTTTCATCATCAGAGCTGTTAGGCTTCACTACTTATGAGCTTCTGCAGCAGGCCAGCCTTACTCATGGATAAACTGGCTTCATATCAAACTGAGATTCTCTTTTTTTTTTTTACATGAAGCAGGATTTTTTTCTTTCTTTCTTTCTTCATGAATTGGATCATTATTTTGGAATGTAAGGCCTTTCAATAAAGGGGGAGGGAAAGCTTATGAAATGCTTCACAAACTTAAGCAAATCAACCTTGGTGCATGGGCCTAAAGTATAAGTACCCTGTGCTAGTGCCTGAGAAGAGGTTTTATTCTGAACTGGTGGCACTTTGCATCATGAGCTAAAGTTGGCTGTGCCACAGAGTTCTGCTGGCACTCACCAGCTGATAGTCTGGCACTCTGAGCACTTGTTCTAGGAGACTGATGAAGACAAGGGGAGTCGAGAGCAGAACGGCTGCATCGGTGCATTTAAATCAGAGAAAAACCCTGGTTTTAGCCCCAGATGCACTTTGCTCAGGTATTTAGATTTGAACAGCAGGAGGCTTATTGTGCTGTGACTCAAAGGTGAATATCTGCTCTAGCCACTACAGAGCTGAGCCCTGTGTAACACAAGTCAGTTTAGAGGGGAGGAGAAAGCTGGTGTCAAATCTGCTGTCTGGGTTGTGTTGCATGGTGTCCAGTTCTTACAGTAATATCTGATAATGCTCTGTTTCTTGGGTTTGATATTGTCAGTAAAATGTGTCAGGCATTTTGTGGTAAGATAATGCTGGCGTGACAAAATCTGGGGGGATTTTTTCAAACTGTGCCCTTACTGCTGAATGTTGCTGTGGATGCACATGGATTATACTCTGTGAAATTTTTCTAAAGTTCAGTAGAATGTGAATGGGATGAGGAAAGGAAAACTTTGAAGCAATGTATTTTAAGCTTGTCAAAAGCTCTTTAATTTTTAAAAACAGGATAAATGCCAGACATTTTATTGAAATTTGGGATGAAACTGTGTATCAATATTTTAACATTTGCCACAACAGCTGGGAAATCTTGTTGACCAAAGAAAATAGCCTAAGTAACATGGCACTGATATTTTGGTAGAAAGGGAAAGAAAATCATCATTGGCATTGCAATCAGTATTGCTGCAAAAACCTGATGAGCTGGTGCATCATCAGAAGAAGCCTGGGAGTAGGACCTCTTACAACTGACTGTCTGAATCGGTCTCTTACCAGGAGCTCAGGGAAGTAAAGCAAATAAGTGAGGGTGGCTGTTAGACAGCTGATTCTGACTGGTTTGATTGCATTGGCAATTGGGGTGCAAGAATGGGGAGGCCTTTCCCAGGGAATAGTGTGTGAGACCTTAGTGCTTTTTTTTTTTTTTTTAATAATACCCTTCATTTTTCTTTTTTGAAAACTAGTTATATTTTTTTGAGAGGAAATACTGATTTTTGGTTTGCATTTTGTAACTCGGCTTCTCTTCCAAGGGAAATCTTGACACTCTGAACTTGCTAGCTCCAGCAGGCATCCAACACGTGCTTTTGAGAAGGTGATTATTCTCTGTCACTGGGGCAGGTGTCTCTTCCTGTGAAGATTTCTGCTGCCGTTAAGGAGTGATGTCCTAAAGGGGTTTGTATTTTTAGCAGCTGTGATTTATGTCCTGTGGGCTCCGTCTTTAAACCATGCCTCAAAGAGGGATAGGTTATTTTACAGAGAAGCCCATGAAGTAATATATGCTTCTGGTGTGACTTGCTTTAAAGCTGTGCATTAATTCTTGAGAACTGAGGTCAGCCTGCCTGTGCTGAGATCTGCACAATGACATTTCCATGCTGTGGCTCATTTTGTGCTGATGTGAGAAGCAGGAAGTAACATTTATCACATGAAGATACTAGTGGTATTAATAATAATAGCAATGAATTAATACTAATGCAATGCATTTTAAAAAAAATTATTCTTTTCATCCCTAAGTCTCAAAATGCTTCATAGGACTTTCCCCAGTTTACAGAAAAAGTAATGGGTATGACAATGAGAGTTCACATTTTGGAGGAATCAGTATCAAACTCCAGTACAGACACAAACCCCTAGTTGCAATTTGGTGGAGAGCTGTTATATTGCTTTGGAGTTCTTGCTCTTGAGCTGGAAACACACTTGCTCTGCTGGTCTGGAGACACCACCACAGGATGGGGAACTACCTGGGCTTTCCCCCCCTTCCCTGCTTCTGCGACTAGTAATGAGAATCAAACTGAGAATGAAGAGAAGGTAGCCAGTCTTTGACTCCAGTTAGCAAATGATGCTGGTTTAGAGAAAGTCTCAGCCTGGTCTGGGCTTTCAGTGCAAGCTGAAGTCATCACCAGAATTCAAAAAGCAGTCTTGCCACTGCTCTAACCCAAGTGCTTTGGGTTTGTCAGTGCAGTGAGGAGAACTCTACTCCTAACCCTCTCTCTCTTGAATTTCCAGGAATTTCATATACCTCCTACCTAAGGTCTCATCATAAAAAAAGTAGGAGCCAGAAATATTCAGAAGAGTTGAAGGAGATGATAGGTTCCAGGCACAGGAAAATGTCATCTTTGCTCGGTGTTTGGTTTTAAACAAATTTATTTTAAGTCACGTACCTTCTCATAGAGAAACACCAGGAGGTACAAAAGGTGACTTTATCCATTTCCCATATGGAGGAAGAATTCTTCTTGAGAAGCCATAGTTGGACTCCATGGCAAATGAAGTAGAAATTACTCAGGATCATAACAAGAACAAATAAATGCTCTTAGTCCAAATACCTTTAAGCTTCTAAATAATCTGATGCATATAGTCCAGCAGAGAAAGAGTTGTTACTATTGTTGATGTTGGTTACACCATTGTAGTATTTCCTCCACTCCCCAGTGCTCCATGCCGTAAGTAATAATTTACAGCTCTCCATAGTCTGGCCAGGACATAAACCTACTTGTGTTGTGGAGATTTATAGGTAAGTTGTAGATACCAAAGCTTAGTGTTGTGTACTTTTAAATGGCATTACACTGGTTGTTATGATTCAACAAATAGAATTTGGCTCATTACGGGTTTAAGAAAGTAGGGATGTGTCTCTGATGCGTAAGGCTTATATGGAAGAACATAAGAAGGCTGTAATTTTTTTCATGTGTAACTGTGGAAGCATGCTTTGATAGCAGAGAATTGCTTTATAAATGTAATTGTAAGAAGCATTTAAATGTCAAGTATCCTTCGTCTTGTTCATTCAAACACAGAATATTTATGAGGATACTGTTAATAAAGCATCTTTGCCTCTCTGTCAGAGAGTGGACTTAGGCAGAGTGTTTAACAGTGGAAAGGACTAAAAAAAGTGAGGAAAGGATGTTTTCAATTAATTACTTTGAATTTCTCTGGCATGCCCTTTTCTTTTAAGGGTTTTGTGAATTGCTACAGCAATTTGCTAGGTATTAAGGGAACAAATGAACAGGGCCCTCCTTTTTGCAAGACAAAGAAACAAATGTTTTAAGATTTTCAGATTGCTTCAAAAATAGCTTGATGAAGATGGACATTATAACAAATGAAATATTTAACTAGAGTGACCCTCACTGAAGTGATGTCAAGGGTAGTAAGTAATACAATTGTCACATTGTATGTAATCATTCCTTTGTAAACTACTGAGGCACAATTATTTTAAGTAAATTGAAATGTCTAATAGGAACAATGCTGGTTTCTTTAGCTAAAATAATATATCAAATACTTATTTAGTCTTTTAAATGTTGCATACTTTTAACATCAAGTCTGAAGAATTTCACTCTCTTGGCTTCATTCTTTCTAGTTAATATCTTTGCTCTGAAGCTTTCTTAGGATACAAGTGTTTACCAGTTTTAGCTCAAATGACAAAACGTAGTCATCCACTTAAACTAATTTTCCTACTGAAAAGATAAAAAAGGTTTCATTTTTTTGAATGACACTCTTGAGACTTGGCTGAAGTGTTTGTAATTTGGAGTAGCTGCAAAATTGTTATAAGAAATGTGATTCAATAAAAAGCTTTTAAATCACTCAGTCATCCAGGAAGCAGCTTTGGCTCCTCAGTTGCTCCTGCTGATGCAGACAACAAATATTGGACCTCTTGTCCCAGAGTGGCAGCATGGTCTTCTGCATGGCCCATGGGTTCTGCATGCCATCTCCAGTTATATGTCAGGAAAAAGTGCAGGCAGATGCCATATGAGTGTTCAGCAGAGACAGAGCATGCTGTGAGAGTTGGTGAGACAATTCTAGTGTTACAGTCTCCCCCTCCACTTCTTCTCTGTAGGCTCCACTATCTGTAGGCTCTTTGAATGGGATTTGCAGGAGCTGAGCATAAATGCCTCAAAACACTGGGCTTTCCTTTTATGTGTGGCCTCCCAGATCCTTTGACTTTATCCCCCTTACCTGATGTTCCACAGGATTATTGTGTTTCTGCCTTTGGAAAGTTTTCCTCATGCACAAAAATATGGGAGAAAGTGTCATGTAGTGTCAAGGCTCCTGGTGCTTATAGCTTTTTGCCAGGGGTGCACCACAGAACTGGTTTAGATATATCAAGGACAATGCCCAATTACAAGTTAGTTTTCTCCATAGATGGTCAGAGTGAAGTCCTCTTGTATTCTCTCAGCATCATTTTAAAATTATTGTTCTTAGTTATTCTAAAGCTTTATTTGCTTATGAAGCTCTTGCTACCCTTTTGAATTAAATTAATCATAAGTAACATGTGTAGCTCATGCTCTGGAGGGAAACTGGTACCATTATTTTCAAGATACCAGAGGCAGTGGTGACTCCTGTCACCAAGCTCTGTTACTTAGGCACTGACCAATGTTTTGGCATTGGTCTAGTGCCCAGTGTCAACGACTGTTAAATTGCCTGAAAACTCTTACCATTAATTTCCTGAATATACCCACAGTGAGCTGGAAAACAACGTCATCTCACAGATGAATTTACCTCGGACTAGCTGAGCATGCTGCCCTACTCCCCTCGGCAGCAGGGATCAGAACTTTCACCTTTGACTGTAAAAGAAAGAAACATCATTGCCTGAGCCTGAGGGGGAAAAAAAAAGAAAAGAAAAAAGAAAAATCTTAGCAACAACCTTCATAGCATCAAATAGTTTCTTTTCTCAGAGACCCCATCACCAGTAGAGAGGTGCAATAACAGTCTACAGAGCAAGCTCCATGACCACAGTAGAGTACCTTGATGTCATTCTGGGGACTCCATCTGAAGGAAGGATGGTAGCTGCTACAATTGCTAAATGGAAAGAGTTTTTTCTTTAACAATCATGGGGTATGTGTGGACGGGCAGCTATCCCTGAACCTTTGCCCTTGTCTTGTTCATAGTTCAACAGGACCTTTTGTGATTCCTGTTTTCAAGTTAGCAGGAAACATGCACTGCAAACACTGCGCATCAGCTGCAAAGTCGCTTCCCTGATGAGTACTGAGCTGGCAGCTTCTGAGCTTCTAGTATCAGAAGCAATGTTGATGCTGAATGACCAAACTTAGACTGTGTCCTCTTTAGCTCTGCCTCACCACTGCCTTTGAAAGCCCACACAGAAGAGGCTGTAGGTCTTTAGGTGACACTGACTACAAAGGCCAGTGCCCGACCTTGATAAGCTTAACATACTCAGATCCTCTGGTGTCTTAGCATGACCCTGAGTTAGCAGGGTTCTTCTAATCCCTGCCAGCCTGAGCCTTGCAATGTCCTAACTAATCAGATTAATCTGAAAACCTGAAGCTTGTTCTTTCTCCTTTCCTGTGAAGAATAGTGGGTTTTGTGAGATACTATTTCTGAATAGCTGTTTATGAGCATCAGCTGAACAGCCAAAAAGCATTCATATTCTCATCAGAGAGATGAGCTGTTAAGAGGAAAATTGTTACGTAGTACTATCATTTGATTGAAGGGCAGTATGTGCTGCTGGGTTCTGAGTTTTTCCAAAGAAGCTGAAAACAAGTCAGATCTCAGCCTGGATCTTTGCTTAGCCAGATGGAAGTCTCAGCCCTATGTTCCCAAAGCTTATGCTTTTCTTACAAGCATATTAAAACCCTAGTGCTGCCATATTTCATATGGCAATAATTATGTCCTTTGCCTCTGTTCTGGATAACGTTTAGCTTTATTATCACTATTATCACTTGCTACTGTTCTGCTGGGAGCACTAGTTTGCATTTAATTATGGATCACTTGCAAATAACCTTTATGGCCCTGATTCAGCAAACACTTCTAGCAGGTGTGTGATTTTAAAGCAAGTGAATGAGCCCATTTAAGCCTGTGTAGCTCAGATCCTCAGTTATATTTTGTGCCTAGCATCCACTGATTTCATGAACCCTAGATATGAAAAATGCCTGCATGCAGGTTGGAACTGTGCATATTGCTCTGTCTCCATGACCTACTTAGGAGGTGGGATGCTGAGGCCCCAGATTGCCAAGCATGTCATATATGTCAGCACCTTAAATGAGACTGAAGCTGCATCCATTAGCATTATATAGAACTCTAGGACTTTGAGACTTCTTAGAAGGAGCATCTATGCTTTTTTTGTCAGCTTAGCACAAAGTAGAATCCCTTATCTTGCATGTTCTCCTTGGCTCAATATAAATTTTAGTAAGAAGCATCTACACCAGAAGTAAAACTTGGCTAAATTACAGACAGTGGAGCAGGATATGGCAGGCACATTCAGAATATTGTATAATTTAATTGGCTGGTTGGAATTGCATAATAAAATACAGGGTGTTTGAGTTATTAGTTAGCTGCCTATGTAATTACTTCTGTTTAATATTTAATTGTGTTGATCTTTCTGTCTTGTCTTTGTTCCACACAGAAAATAGATCCCTCTTTTTGTCTATTCACAGCCATTGGGCTACTGGGTAGCGGGCTCTGTGGCTGATCTTTCTGATTGTTCAAATGTCACCATAAAATATTTAGCATCTTGGTAACTCTAAAGCTATCACAACAGATTGGATGGTAACAATTAAAATTATGCTAACATCACTAAAACAGATATAACCGAGTGATGCTTGTTAAGCACTTAATGATCCCTTTCTCCAAGGAATTCCATTTCAATTTCTTTATGCTGCCTGATTGCTTTACTGCATCCTGCAGGTTTTTGTGCACTGCTGCTCTGTGTAATACATATTCAAACCCCTCTCTGCAGCTCTCATCATGCCAATCAAGGATGCAAATGGAGGTCTGTATGACTGTGTGATCAGAATTTCTTGCTTGTTTGCAAGCCCGTAAATAATGGTGTGAATAAGGATCTGATGTATAACAGTATAAAAGTAATCAGACCTTGTATCTGGCTTCTAGTAAACATCGGTATGGCCCTGATCCAACTGCTACTGTAATCAATGGGAGGCTTTTATTGACTTTAATGGGAGTTGAATTAGACTTTGTCTGTGGTTTGAAAATTCAGCTGCAGATATTGGGGCTGATCCTTGGCTGGTGTAACCTGGCTTTGTGCTCCTGGCAATCAGCCGGTCTGACTTACCCCGCTGAGGATGTGGCAAGCAGCACCCTGTCCTGAACTCCTGCTCTAGTCCTGCATGCACTTCAGCAGTGCTTTCTATTCAGGGGGGAGCTCTGGGTTTTGCTTCATTCAGCTATTCACTTAGGAGCTTAAATTGCTCCGTGAACAGTGTTTAAAATGTGTAATTATCTTTGGAAAAAATGTTTCACTTGAAAGGGATTCTAATAATCATTATTTGGAACTTTAGTGGTTTGACATTTTCATTGTTTATAAAGGAACAATATCTTTTCCTTTTACTCTTATTTTGGCTGCAAGGGAAAAATGAGCCTAATTAGCAAAAATGAAAATAAACTAAGCTGATAGAAAAAACCAGTTCTTACACATTTGCAGACCTTTTCCTCCAAATATCTATACAAAAAAACTATAAAGGTTTTATGAAGTGTCCTTGCTTTGTGGTATTGCTGGGATGAATGGGCAGAGAAGATAGACAATCTTTGTGGATGAAAGCCTTTTTGAATGCAATTTTGTGGATCATCTATATTATGAACCACTTAGGAAACAAGAAGGGTATCACAGCTTTAAATACTACAATGAGTATAAAAGACCCTGTAAAATTCTTTGAGCTGAGACTTATTCTGGCTTCTCTGCTTTGAAAGGATATAGAAAATACATCCTTTGGGAAGTCTTCTGGCCAGCTGAGCTCTCCAAGGACAGGCTTGAAAGCATGCTAGATTGATGTTCTGGAGCAGCTCCAAGAATGCTTGGACAGTGTGTGATGGCAACTATACCTACCCTGAAAATCATGGAGGCAAATGTGTACTTACTTTTGAGTTGTGTATTTGTTTATAGACTTACTCCACAACAGTGAAAATCAGCATAGTGCCATTTCCTTCAACACGGCGATGCTGATTTATGCCAGCTGAGAATCTGAGTCTCCACCTCCTCACGGGCACCATTTGTTGGGGTTTCCCCCCCCCCCCTTTTTTTTTTCCTCCTCTTCTTTCACTTGAGTGTTATTTCCAACAAAGACAGTGGAAGCAAGTTGGGTGCAGTTATTTCAATAAGAAATCTGCCCCACGTGTAGGGAAGTACTTGGATGTGTTGGGAAGCAGGATACAATGACCTTGTCGTCTTTCAGCAGACTGGGGAGTGGCAGGACTGTGGCTTGGCTCTCAGCAAGTGGGTCTTTTGCTCAGCCTGGGAGTTAGCTGGGGTGAGTGCTTGGCCAGGTGAATGTCTGCCCGTCTGTCCTGGCATGCTCTGGGTCCCACGTATTTCCCGTCTCAGCTTTTACCCAGCTCCCAGCTGACCTGTTTGCCTCTATGTGAGATGGAGCAATCAGTGCGGTGAGAGTGCATTTATGGGTCTTGCTGTGCTCATGGCAGCTCTGTTACAGACTTGTTTCAAAGTGATCTCCTTCCAGAAGGTCTGAAAATGCTTCAGAGCTTTAAGATTCATGTGAGAAATCCCCCTTCGATCCGACCATTGAATGCTGCTACAAACACATTCTCTCCTGCTCCAGTTTTCAAGAGGAAGGCTTATTTGCTTGTCACTCCTAGGCTTACTGAAAAACTTGTTTCACAACTTAGGTCTGAAAAAACTAAGAGGCTCTGTTGGACTTTACAGGAGACTTTTATTTCCCTTTTGTTCTGTAAAATCCTGTATTTGGAGGTAAGTTCCATGATCTTGATGATAACCCCCTTATAAAAATGGTGTTTGCCATTTAGCCATTTTACTAAGTCCTGGCATGTTTTATTTACAGTAGATTAAAGCAAGAAAGTAAAGTGTGTTTTGTTTTTTTTGTTTTTTTTTTTTTCCCTACTTTCCTGTGTTCTGTATTCACAGGCTTTAACATCTGCCCTCCATCCCCTTCCTGTGTCCATTCAATATCAAACCACGCAGCAATAAGCACAGCTGTCATGGCTCATCTTTCTGCCATGGTATGCTCCTCTCGAGGGTTTGACTGCAGAGGATTTGGTAACCATTGTTTGTAGGTGAAAATTGTCACTGTGTTTTCTTTTTTTTTTTTTGCAGTGGTGACTTTGGAATTGCACCTTTTCTCTTAAGGATTTCAGTTCGCAGTGATATTGGATGCATCTAAGAAACAAAGCCAAACTCAGCCAAAAACACAGAGAAGGATTGAAGAGACCCAGAGAACAGTCATCAAGAGAAAGAGTATAGCCTGACAGGTCCACAGAGCAGGTGAGGTGGTAGAAATATGTTACTTTATTTCAGCTAAACTTCTGTGCATTCTCACCCACTCATGATCTGTTACTATACTGGTGAGTAGAAGGATTTTTTCAATGATGCAGTTTGCTTTTGTTCATTGGTATTTGAGCTTATGAATTGTTTGAAAGCAGTTTAACTTTTCACATAGAAATTTCGTACAGATGGAGGCTTCTCTCTGCTGGGGAAAATGTGAACAGAATACATTGCAATGTCCCGAAGAGTGAAAGCCTCCAGAACCACCCATCCCTATCATGTGTGGAGCAGTTCTTCCACCTGTTTACCTCCTCTTTCCACATTATTTTTTTACCAGCCAAATCTTTTTTTTTGGCTTCTGTCTATTTCCTGGGGAAGAGTCCATTCTATTTCCCATCAGCTCCCAGTCTCTGTTGGTCTTTCATCTCCTTGTGGATCTCTGATTATTACCTCTCCCTGACCCAGTCTGTTTGGTCTTACTCTGTCGCTGTTAAAAGTTCAGGCCACAAAGACCTTGCCCTTGTTGTCTTCATGTGCAATTAGCACAGACTGTTAGACAGTAGACGTAAATCCTACTGCTGCTAAGGGCACTGGGAGCCTGGCCATCGAGTTCAGTGGGGTTAGCGTTTGGGCACATTAGAGCCTTTCAGTGCAGCGTAGCTTACAAGTAATTTAGAATATTAGATAGAATCATATTGATAATTATTATTAACAAACATGTCATGATTAAGTCCTAGGAGCCTTTAAGAAGCTGTTTTTACACTGCCATTCCTGGTGTGTTGAGATTAAATGTCCTGTCAAGCTGGACATGTGTACACTTCCAGGCATAAGCTGACCTCTCCAGTAGCTGTAATTAGAAACAATTTTCAGATTCATATGACAAGTTTTACTTCATAATGTGCACATAAACCCAATCTACCCAGAGAAGAAAATACCCTATTCTTGAATGCAACTACGTCTCCAACTGTCTTCAGAATACTCTGCAGTGTCTGTAAGAGCCATAAAATAACTGCAAGCTTATAAATTCACTTTTTTTTTTTTCAGTTATTAAATGTGCTTTACTCATTCCAGCCTGTTGATGTGGAGATAGGTACAATATAGGAACCTTGGCAGTATGACAGGCAATTAAAATACCAAGATGTTTAGCCATGTATGAGTATTTTCACACAGTGAGACCTCTAAGCTTAGCCCGCTACTGACATTGTTAGTTATTGAATCAATTGCATGAGATGAGGTTGACAGGTGTAATTATATATTTCTATGGTGATTATGTATGGCCTGTCATAGAGACCAACGTGCCTGTAACTTTGCACTCATTTAGTAGTCATTTATTGAGTGAAGTATTGAAGTTGGCATGCCATTTACGAGGGAAGGAAATGTAAAACAAAACAGAAGTCCATTTGGAAATATAATTGATTCATTAAAACATAGACCATTACTTGCTTTTAGTACTCTGAAATATGTCTTTCTATATTTCCTACAGATCTCTCTGTTATTTAGGTATGTTCTTGCACCCTGACTTTAACAAAACAGTAAAACTCATGCAGTAAGTTAATGGCAACCTGGATCAGGTCTATAGCTGCCATAGTCTGGAGAGAAGTTATGGAACTGGCAGGAACCAGCAGAATATGGGGTCATTTTAAAGTATCTGACTTACTTGTTAAAACAGGTTTTGTTATGTCTCAAGATCTTTTAAAATAAACTTTTTTCTATATATACACTTCTGTACAATCTTCTTTGTAATAGGTGTTCTTCAAAATGTGCTTCAAATTATACAGGTATTCTTGGAATGCAGTGAGGTGAGACACAGACTAGTGCTGAAGTTCCTGATTTGATTTTCTAGATAAAATTTTCTCTGTGTAGTGACATCACCCAAAGGTTTACTATATTCTTTCCCATTTAGTTCTTTCTGGGCTTTTGTGCCACCCTGATGATACACTGGAAAAGTCTCTGTTTCTCAAAATGAAAGGAAGCAGGGAGAAAATAAACATTGTTCTCAGTTTATTTACAGGTCCTTTAACTTGGCTATAGTTGAGCAACCAATCTGACTGATTTTCCTTAGCCATATCTCTCTGCAATACAACTGTTAACCTTATTCACAGCGGTTTTGATGTCTGAGAGAGATATATGAGATGTGGTGGGGTTTTTTTTGTGCATTT